>JAVQJF010119063.1:0-30662 GCA_036023855.1 Gadopsis marmoratus
GGAGAGGAGAGGAGAGGAGAGGAGAGGAGAGGAGAGGAGGGAGGGAGGGAGGGAGGGAGTGAGGGGATTGGGGATGTGTGTGTGTGTGTGTGTGTGTGTGTGTGTGTGTGTGTTGGGGGGGGGGGGGCTGCTTAATTTATGCCGTTAACCCCAGTGCAGGAGATGTGAACGACTGGACGATCCCATTCCCACGCTCGGTGGGGCAAGTGGCAATGCCATGCCCAGGCCCAATATGACAGACAGCGCCGTGAGGGCCTGGAGGGGCTGGGAGGGGGGATGGGGGCCGACAGGGGTCATGAAAAGACGTCAAGTGCGCCAGGCTCATCTGCATCGCCAAAGAAAGAGGCGACGTTTCCCAGCCCCAGCCGACGCGGCGCTCCTAATATTGGAGTAGCAACGGTCTCGCCAATTGTACTGATAATGAGGACTCTGGGTCATTATCTTAAAACTATGCGGGTTTATGAATTTGAAAGGGATGTGCTGCAACGCTGTAATCCTGCGTGGCCCCACTTTCAGCGCGCGGATCCAGGCGTTGTGCTTCTCCTGAGAATTAGTTATAGTGCAGATAATGCAGCATAAAGGAGTCTGGGTCATTTGAATAGGACATCTTAGTTGCATTGTTTGTATTTGAACTTGACCTGGAGACCGATTTGAGATGAAGTTTGCAGGAGAAAGTGTGTTAGGAGCGCATTATTTGTAGGCTAAAGGCAACATAACATTGTGAGGGAAAACATGCGAGTGGAAAATTGGTAGATCAGTGCTTTAAGGACTCACTTATAATGACACACATTTTAATAGGTCAAAGAAATGGCAGGTCAAAAAATTTAAATAAAAAAATCTTTATTTGCAATACATGTATTCTTTTGGTACAATTCAATTAACACTTTAATGACAGGTTTTGCGCTTATAGGTGAGTTGCACTTAAATAACTTATTATAAATAGTAATAAGTGACGTAGTTAATTTTTTCAACCCATACACACACCTTTAGGTTGTTGTTATGCAGTGCTGGATCTGTCAGATGATGTCAGATGAGGCTGTTTCCGGCTTAGACCACATGTTTAAAACAGGTCTGATTGTTTTAATGCCATGGTTTTAGAATTCAAGAATTAATTTAATCTTCGTTCACTCTGCCCTCCTTGGAAAGGGTGTATATGTCTTTCCATTTTCAGGTTTGAAAATATCTGATTAAGTCATAGCTGTTCATATTCAGAAATCTGTGATGCTGGCTATTTTTTTGCAAGGATTATTCAAGTGCAGCGTTAAATAGAGCCACAGTGGCTGAATTCAGCAGCGCCTTTGCTGAAAAGGTCTCTTGCCGACTTTCTCACACCGTCAGACAAAACTAGTGTCTCTTGTTCCCGACCCCTGTCAAAGACGGCATACAATACCAGGTCGTTTACCCGAAAGAAAATTTGAGAGCACAATTTGGGCCGAGCAGCGCTGGATAAAACAAGTCTTATTGTCCTCAGTTAAGTCGATTGAAATCATCGTCTAGCTTTATGAAAGGGATCACTGTTTTCAAGTCTGAGGGCCACGCGAAATGTCAACCCAGAGTAGGAAAAAAACTTAGGATTTGTAACTAAGCCACCATCTCACATTATTCACGTATGCTTCCCTTAAAGAACCTGTACATAATATACGTGCATATATGTTTTTTTCTACTTATTCCTTCTTAAAACAGTGTCTCTTTTTATGAGTTCTTCAACCAAACAAGAAATGAAGACAAAATGTGAGCTTGTGTATTTATATTGAAGCCTATGTTTACCAGAATCTGTATATTTTTAGAGGTTAAGGATCTTAAGTCAGCACAAACGAGATAAACTATATTACTTCCCTGATTCATCCCTCCACAATACTAACCCGTAGGTCCATCCTTCAGAGCGTCAAATGAAAAACAGGACCTTAGTCCACCCAGTCAATATGACATGCAAGGTAATTCCGAGGTGTACTGTTGCCAGGAGAGAGCAGCATCACATGTCTCAAACAGCTGCAAATCACACTTGCATGCATCTCCCTCCTCGGCCACTTTCAGTATTCCTGAGATGCACAGAGGAGCGATGCACTGTGGGATGCATGGTCTTTACTGCCTGTCTCCGGAGATTGAGCAAATCTCACCAATTTGGTTCACATTAGTGCTTTTATGAACACTGACAACCACTGCTGCCTTGAGTCCCTAAAAATAATGAACTGTATTCTCTATCTGTGATGATGACGTGGGCTCCATATCTAAATTTAAAATGTACCTGATAGTGAAAAGTTGCCTTTCTATTCTTCCTGTGTCTCTATAAATGAGGTAGAATAGTGTACTCTAGCATGAGGTGGCCAAAAGTATGCTTTTATATTATTTATAGAAGTGTTCCTGCCATGCAAGCATGTTGCTGAAAAAGAAAGGTCGCTCCAGTCATTTCACAGCGCCCCATTTCCATATATATATAAATATAGGCGTGTGATTTAACTATGCATGTAGAAATGGGTGGTGACAGTCCACTTTCCTTCTCCTCAGTAAATGGGGGCTACGTGCTTGGCTGTGCCCTCCTTCCACGCTCACACATACAGTGCGCCGCAGCCATTGTTGTCACGTGATTTGTTGAGTAACAAAACCATGGTGACCATGGAAGGTGTTTTCATATTCATTGGTTGGGCGATCAGCATATTTTATGTGAGCGTGCCTGGGGTTTTTATGTGCTTCCTCTGTGCTTCTGTGCTGTGCATGGCAGGTGCAGTAGTAGGTTTATAATATGTATCGGCCCAGGGAAATTTCTAAGCCAGACAAAGGATGTGAATATAGTCGTCAAGCGGGTGCCATTTGATAATATATGTGTTGCATGGCTGTGTTTTTTGTGGTCTACTCCCGGATTGTTTGGAAAAAACAAAGTGGTTTGATATGTGACCTCTTTTTCAGTTGGAAAAGTTGTCATATTCAGAGCTACCATGGAGCATCAGCTGCAGTATTAGCCTGCTACAGTCAAAACAGTTTTATCCGGGTTAAGTGAGCAGAAATGCAGGGCTGTATTCATGCTGCTGAGGCTTGTGAGGGAGCGAAAGGCTCCATGTGCATCTACGTATGTAGGTCTGTGTTTGCATGTGCGTATGGTTCCCTGCGCATTTATCTCTGCGATTAACTGACCCAGGTGTCTCGTATATCTAGTGAGGCCACTACATAATGTTGATGAAAGGGAACAATAGCTGTGTCTCAGTCAACAACGTCTGTCTGTCTAGCTTGGGCCATGTCTCTCTCTTCCTGTGTGTGTGTGTGTGTCTCCTGGACATGAACTTGAACTTGAGACAGGCAGCCAGACACCATCTGTGCACCAGGGGTAATGAATTCAGTGCATTCATGGCTGTGGAGCAAGCCAGGCCAGCGCCACCCATTGATGAGCAGATGACCCCTATAGTCTGAGTTAGCTCTTCATCACTAATAGAATTCAACAATACCAGCTGGTAGTAGGGGAGTGTATTTTGGCTGTTTGCCTAAAGACAAGTAAGAGTAGTGGTGTGCCAGTAGCGGTGGAGCTTACATGCATGTGTGCAGTATGCGCGCTTGCATGCATGTGTATGCTTGTCATGTTTGAGCATGTATGCATGAAGCCCTGCATGTTTTCCTCCCTACCTTCCTGTTTATCTTTGTCTCACCATATAGCGTATGCAAATTAATTGACATACGCCCCTTTCTCTTCCCATATACTGGCCCTTTCTCTATTAAAGCACTGGCCTGCTATTTTAACGACACAGCCATGCTGAATTTATTGCCTTGATAATTGAAAGGGCCGGTTCAGTATTCCCCCTGATAAAGGGTAGTAAGTGAATGAGGCATAAACCTTAAACAAGCCAGGCACAATGTGAATTCCTACAGGCCCTCCTTCTCCTCCTTCTCCTCCTCCTCCTCCTCCTTCTCTTCCTCCAGCTCAAGCTTCTGTCACAATCACAATCACACACACAGGCGTGCATGCGCACACACAATAAGGCTTTTCCCTCTGGTTGGTGTCGCCACGGCAACGGTAGGTGAGATCACTGCGCGCATGGCAGCATCAGCCCCTGCCAATGCAGGACAGATTCCTGGTTTATGTGTATGTGCGTGTGTGTGTGGAGTGCTCTATGCAAGAAACTAGAATGCCACCCATTCCCTCTCTCCATGGCTCAATGTAGACACATCTATTATAGTGTTCAAATGTGTTTCCTGTCAGGTAACCACGCATGCATTGGTTAATTGATTTATTATAGGTTTCTCTAGCTTTCTCCATAAATTGAAGTCATAATGTTGATTTAGCTGCTGAATGGATTGTGAGAGTCTGAGCCTGTGTATAATATATAAGGCAAAACAAAGCCCGAGACTGTACGTTGGTCTTTTACGCACATACTGACACACACAAACACTAAAAGGTGTCATTGGCTTCATTAATGGTGTCATTGCCGATTAACAGGGATCTGATCAAGCCTCCCTCCAGAACAGACCAGCCAGCCATAACTTGCCAATAATCCACTGAGGAATGTCATGGCTGGGCCCTTTTTAATGACATCATGCATGGCCACTTGAGTGTCTTGTGGGGAGCAGCGGGCATGCTGTGCTCTGCCACGCTGTACAGCTCTCCCCTTCAGCTAACTGCGTGGATATGGATGGCCAAGATGTTAGACAGGCATGCACCTCGCTCTCTTACGTGCTGTCAGAGATCTATGCTACACGTAACCTAATGTGATTGTGTTAAAGTGACAGAGATTTGAAAGAGTGTTGTCTGAATGGTGTTGGTTTGTTGTCGTCTGGCATGATGAGACTATTCAGCTCTTGTGGTATTAAAATGATCTCTTTGGTAGTTATGGCATACAGAATAATCTGCATCTAATAGGTACATAGTCAAACCTTTACAGTTTTACCACTATGTGAAAAGTGAGCCTAGAACAAAAAATCACATCCAGAAAATGTGTCAGTAAAACACTAATTTCATGACACAGATGCTCCAAGACTAATTGTATGATTATCTATAAATACAGTATGCCTATTTTAAAATGTGAGCTTGTGTTTATTCCCTTAATTGTTCATCAAGTAAGGACGTGAAGTGACGCCAAAATGTGGTTATCTCACCTGAGTCTATATTTTTGCTTGCTAGTCTTCCACAGCAACTCCCTATATATTTTAGACTTTAGCACTGACCACAGAACCTGATCACTGTTTGACAAAAACACTCAATGAAGAGGCAAGAAAAAAAAGAACAGAAAAAGAGATTTTGACATATTGTCATACTGGTTTGATTTCAGGGGAATAACTGGCCATTTTAGTCTCTCAAATATATATATTTCTAATCATCCATGGACAGTATTAATATAACGTAGTGGTCATTTCATCAGTGTAAACAGTAATTTGTCGAATCACAAAGTGTATTGCAAGTAATGCTGTGTGAGCTGATCATAATGTTTTTTAAGTCCCCAAACTTTAAGATGAATGAGTATTGTTGCTTAAATGCTAGACAAATACATTATATATTTAATAATTCATATACAATGCAAAGGTTGTAGGACATTAGATAATATATGATGTAAATACCACATTATACCTATAATGTCCCTATAATGACAATATTGCTAACAACTAGGATAATATAGTTTGTAGCTGATAATAATGATGATAATGATAGCAATACAGTATGATGATTTGATGTCAATACTGTGGCACCAGTGCACAATAAGGCTGTGTGTATAACTGCTATTTTTGCACTACATGTCTAAAGCTGGCTGTAGTCTGTCTTCTAGGATGTGCTCTGCTGGCTTTTGATTATGCAAATACTATGCACTATAAATAAATTAGTATAATTGCATCTGAAATATGCTTTGAATCTTCCTCCAAGATGAAAGGGTGTAGATAATATATTTCGTGTCACTGCATTATTCATCCTCTATTAATTACAAACATCGGGGGCGCCCAGTCTCAATGTGCCATATGCTATACTCTACATTTAAATGGTCTGCATGTTGCTTTTTATATACAGTGCGCTGTATGTGTGTCCACGATCTGTCAATATCAAGATACTTGTTTCTAAATTGTAATGCTAATTGTCTCTCACTGTATTCACTCTCAATTTCCCATTAGTGGACTCCTAACACTATCAGCGTAACGCAGTTTCAAATCCTTAATTGGCTTTTATTGTTGAAATGATAATTAATGCTTGAGCAAGCTCTGAATAACTGTATTCTTTATCTGAACATCCAGATTCCTTCTTTTTTTCATATTATGCATAAGCACGGCTGTATTATGTACCATTTCATAAAAGGGAGGGGCTTCAGAAAACATTAAATAAGCATAAATACTGTAGACGTGCCGGCAATAAAATTAAAATATGCCCGTCTTGCCGCTCTTTGTAAAGCATATGGTGTTGAGGCCTAGATGCAATTTGAATACGGAGAACCATTTGAAAAATATATGCTGTTCGGCAATTAAATTATATGGGCTCTCGGACAAGGGAGCCCGTACCAGTGCATATAGAATAGTGAGCAGTCTTTGCTACGCTCGCATTAGCATCTGGCCCTTTTATGTAAATTTGATGAGAAAGGACTCATGCATATACGCCAGGGCTGGGGTGTACTCACCTAATATCCTTATTAGAGAGGGGTGAATTAAATATTTATTAGGGGGGCTAAGGGTTAGGAAGGGGGGCCTGTCCTGTGTTGTCCTGAGGACCCGAGGTGGAAGACGAGGGAAAGGGAGGAGGAGGTTGGCTTTCTCTATGAGTGTCTCTGTCTGCCTCAAGGTGCCACCATCTTAAGGCATTTGGCAGTAGTGAGAGTGTGAAGAGGGTAGACCTAAAATGTCCGCTGGCATAGACACGCGCACGCATACACATTAACGCATACAAATGTCTGTGTGGTATGTGGACAGGAACGCAGAGCTCTGCAAGTCAGTTATTCAATTACTGTCATCGGCAGCAATGCATGCTGAGCATTTCATTTGCATGTATTAATTCCCTCGATTACTGTCACCTACGAGATCGGCCTGTGTTTAGCTTTCTATTGCACGCCGTTTATTAGGTACGAGTGATAGAACTAGCAAAATGGCCATCAGAACTAACCTGGTATTTGCTAATATTTTAAGAATTTCAATTCTATCTATTTTCAGTCCAAGGAACAATTTGTGGGTTGGCATTAATTGAGGTCACTTTGACGAAACATTGTAATGGGACACAGGAATTTGTATTTGAAAGTATTTCAGGTTACATGTAGTGTTTATTTACAGTGTCAAACAGTTCACTAAGTTATTTGATTGCCGTAATTTTCAACCAGAGCTTTCCATTGTAGCTCTAGACAGAAATAAAAGTCAACATGTTGTACATATCACAAGTGTATCAGTGTGCTTTCCTGAACCATGAGGATAAAGGTGTAGCATTTTACCTTTTGTAAACAGTTACAAAATTTGTTTTTTTTTGTGAGAGCACAGATGTTGCCTTTCTTTCAAACTGTTACACCAAAAAATTACAATACAAATGCTATGGAGTAGAGAAAGGAAGTCGGTGACAACATTGCCAATTCATGTAAATCAGTGCTATATTGTTCCCGCAATCATTTTCTGCCTCCTTCTCTCTTCCTCTCTCTCAGCGTCATATACGCACACTGTAGCTGACCTCTCCTATATGTTAATTATCATAAATGCGCTTAGTGAGGCGGCATATAGACATGCACAGGCACAAACACACACTGTTCAGTGAGATACAGACACAATATTAGCATTCCCTTTCATCCTGAAGTGCTCCTGAGGCATATCATGAAGAAGAATGTGCAGAAAATTATTCAAGATGAATTATAACACACATCATTCCCATTTTGCGGGCAGCGACACACACACGCACACACACACACACACACACACACACAAGCAGTTCACCAGTTTAGGAAAGTATGTTACTGGAGGTATTTGACAATTGTCACAATTAGAGATTTGGTTTAAATTGGTCATTGATATGTTTCTGTAGATACACGTATATTGTCGTGTGTGTATATTCATCTGAAAGTCATCATGTTCATATACTAGAATTGTGTTGTGTGTGTGATATTATGTCTGTGAGCTGTGTGCCCTTGCATATTCAGTCTGTTGTCCCTTTTTACATGCATAATATATATATACAATATCAGCTGTTCCCTTCAATACCTCCCCGTTTCCTCTGATGAGTGGTACGCCCCAGCGTGCTGCCAAAGAAGTGAGAATAATTAAGCGGCTGCGTGTTTGAGTCTGGCGTTGGCTAATGGATTGTTACCGGGAGGAAATGAGACAGGCAGCATGGGGGAGCTGGGTGGCAAAGCAGACCTCGACTTTGGATAATGAAACACTGAAAGCCACCGGGTGGAGAGTAGACACACCTCTCGTAAAGGAAATGCTTTTGTTCTATGACTACTTCTTTTTGTCATATAGGTAGGTGCAATTGGTGAGGAGTCACACAGTGTGACAAAGGCACAGTCACTTCTGCATCACTTACAGTAAATCAGGAAATATGTAGTTTGTCCAATTTAAAATTTCTTACACTGTTTCAAGTGAGTGCAGCTCACTTAAACATCATTTTTATTTTGCCGCTCTATAGAAAGCGTCCTTATAGGTCTTGTATATGTCCCCCTTTATGTTATCTTATATTGCCTGTGTGTGTGTGTGTGTGCGTGCGTGCACCATTGTGTGTGATATGTATACATCTGCAATTTGCATGCAATTTAGCATCATCTGCATCACCACACTGCTGCTTTAGAGAAAGCAGGGGTTGATCCTTGGCACTGTCATCGCCAGTGTAGACCCCCACCCCCACCCACCCTACACACACACACACGTATGCTAGAAGCAGAGTAGTGGTGGGGAGAGGGGGGAGCAGAGCGGAGGAGGGAGATAGAGAAGCAGGAGGGAGATGGGATGAGACAAGCCACACAAGCCGCAAAGGGAACGGGGTGAAGGTGTGTGTGTGTGTGGGGGGCTGTATAGTTACCCTAAACCCTGCCGTAGGGCTAGAAACACACACACACACACCATGGTTTGCCACAGGACCGCAAAACACACTCAGAACAGTGTAGAACATTGCATTGGGGAGAATGAGAACATGCCCTGTTTAAAGATATCCTAATTGTAATTTATGTTGTTCTTTTTTCAGGATCCTTGATTTTAATGCATTTTTGTAGTATGTATTTGATGCAATAAACACATAAATAAAATCAAGAACTAAATAATAAGACCCTTGTGTGGTTGTATTATTGATTATTGCCACGTAGCATCCTGACAGTGTGCAAGTGTGTGGCAATGTATGTGTGTGCGCGTTGATATGGAGCGCTAATAAAACGTGGTGTCTGTCAGATTGATATTGACATGCCAGCAGAGGCTCGCAATCAATTGGGAATACAGCAGGAAAGAAATCCAGGGGAAGGAAACTAGTATACATTGTATAATCCCGTATATATATATCCTCCTAATGAGTCATAACCACCACATGAAAATACAATGAACGATTATAAACTTTGGTTTAAAAAGAAAAGCAAACCCCCCATCCTTATTCAACTGCAGTATTTTTGACATCTGACCAGTTATTCGACTGTTCTCTTAAACCTATCTTCACATGAGGAGAATGTCAGCAGTCACATTTATTTACAGAGAAAGGACAAAAATGAAAAGTTAAAACTGAAAGAATACAATTGTGTAACGATGCATTCAAGTTCATCGGCCTGTTGCCGTGTGAGGTCAGAAATTAGGCCTCAAACTAACCATAGGCTGCTACAATCCAAAATGTAACCCTTTGACCTCAAATGGACTTGCCCTTTAGCCTTGTCATTTGACATTTGACCTCCTCAGATGTCAAGGGTGGTTGGGTCCCTGAAACAACCTTAGCATACACCAGAATTAGTTACTACAAAATATTTCAGCTTTAATATGAGATATTTAAGTATCTACATATCAATAATGCAGCTTTTGTTTAATTCACATTTAAACACGGTTTCATATTAATACTTCTAAGTATTAAAAAACATACCTCCCATGACCTTCAAATGATCTGCCAACCAGCTGCTCATGTGCAATAAAGGTCTCAAGTTTGACTGGCTATTTGTGGCATAGTGTAAAGGTTGAGAAGAAATTTGCACAAAGTTATTGCCAATTTGAAGTCTCGCCAGTAAACTTAGCTTTGGTAAATGCTACCCACGTTTCCGTCTTCCACCATGTAACTGTGCGTTCGCTTTCCCCGTCTTTTTCTTTGGTGGAAAGATGTTAATTGGGATTTGCTCAAGAAGTGTTATTCAACATGTAAAGGTTACGTCTTAGTAAACGTATTCATTCCCTGCTTGTGTGTGTGCGTGTGTGCCTTTCATTGTTGCAGTGATGGAGAAAGGGAGCTGGGGAGATCTGCAGGCAGCAGGAAGCAGAGGTCAACATGAGATCTCTGGGATTTTGCTCTCCACTGGACCCACATGAGGTGAGCTTGGTTTAAGAAACCAAAACGTGCTTGTGTGTTTGTGTGCATACAGTATTAGGGGCTAAATGTGTACGCATGTGCAATACCATGACAACATTTAGTTTTTTTTTTTTTCCTGCTATCTATTTTTGCATTTGGCAGAAACATCCCACATTTAGCCTAATCACACTGTATTATTCCATATTTGTGGGTTTACTGTGACCTCTGGTAATTCAAGGACAAACAATTAAATGAAACTCACTCTAGGAGTGTGTTGCTGGGCTTTTAATCAGTGAGGATATTTTCATTTCATTTCATTTTTTTCTCTAATTCACAAATCACTTGAATAATTTACTGCACACATCATTTTGATATATTTGAAAAATCTAAATACAAAGTCTTGAAAATGTTGCTAAAAACAGCCCAATATGTTTGTTGGCAGGGAGTGTTTTCCCCCTCTGTGCCTATCACTGCTAATGTGTGAGTCTGTGTCTGTGTGTGTCTGTTTGCCTGCAGCAAAGATAGCCCATGTGTGTGTTGGATAAAGGCATAGATGTTAGTAGTGGTCCAGAGGACACAGTAAACAGAATAACAGTGGTTTGAAGGGAGCTCAGGCGATGTGATTGTGGGCAATATCAAATCCCATGACCCATTCTTTGCCCTGTGGTCCATACCAAAGACAAGAAGCACAGGGGAAGCAGAGGTTACTGTTCACTGTTCATCAGCACAATAACACAACACACACACACACACACACACACACAGTAGCTACAACCAGGAAGTGATTTCAAAAATTTCCTCTAGCCATTGAAATCCACACGGTAATAGCAATTGCCCTCTGCATTGTTTGCATTGCATGCAGGACATCTTGCGCTATCAAATATACCCCCAGCCATTATTCCATGTGACATTTTATGTTATTGAAGAGAGACAAACATATTAATTAGCTGAGCTTGCTCTCATGACAAGTACATATTTATTATATTAGCTGGCAGGAGCAGCTGATTACCATCTGGGATTTCTTTATTTCAACTTTGACCCCATTTTTCTCATGACTAGCTAGAATGATTGACATCTGTCACTGTCGGCAGAAAACATACAGTAGCACTTCGTACTTTTTCCATGCTTATGTTCCTGGTGGTAAGAAATAATACCACACACATACCTTTGGTATGAAAAAGTGAAACCAGATGAAAATACCCCCAGTGACTCTACATGTTTGGTGTTGAGAGTGCGCAGACTCAAAAGTTTATTTCTTGGCTATGCTAAAAAAAATAAAATAAATAAGTGGCTGAAGAGAAGAGGTGAAATGTCAGGGCCCATGGGTCTCAGTGTGCAGCGGTGTTACTCTTCTTAATTACTCCCAATATTGGTGGACTACTCAGAAGGGCCAATTAGAAGGGCAGGGCAAGTCACTGGGTAGGAAAAGTCAGTACTCAAGTCTGTAGCCATCTAAACTATACCACAGAGAGATGGCATCTTATAGCAAACACTGCAGTACATTTTCGCAAATTACCTTTTTGTATAGAATTATCACTTTTGCCACCATAGCACGGATTCATATAGGATGTCTTATAACTTGAACATTGGTGTTTTTCCTGAATATGTATTGTGATTCTAATATGTCTTCAGCTGAGAATTTGGGAACACTGCTATTTTTTGTGAGTGTAACCAGGATCAGTGTTAATCGGGTTGAAACAAAGATGTTAAAGGGGTAAAGTGAAAACCATTAGCCAATTGTGAAAGAGGAAGCTGTTACCTGAGACTTCAGAATTGTGTCACTGCATAATAGAAGTGGGTCAACAGCTTAAAATATCGAACACTTTGCCACACCATTAAAAAGCTGACACTTTTTGAATTTAGAAAAAAAAATCTTGTTTTCATCCATTACAGTAGTCAGACGGTCGATTGAGATGCAGTAAATGCAACATCTGTGGAGCATCTTTGCAAACATTTTCTATACATACAAGCTATCACCTTAGATGGGTGGGAGTAACAGCTATTGCATGCGTGCAGAATATGGCAGGGTCATGGGTTTGAAGCTGAAACAGCAAACCAGGATAGCTTTTCATCTTTTCAGATACAGATGTACTTTGACAATATCAGGAAATGTTCCCACTTGAAATGAGGACAAGGATCTTTTGGAGGGTTACATTCTTCTTTTCTCTCTCTCTCTCTCTCTCGCTCTCTCTCTCACGCCCTCTCTCTCTCAGTATTATAATTTACATGGTCATGATTGACATTTTTCACAGCTCAGACATTAACAAAAACATTCACACTGTAGATTTTGCCTTCATGCCGTGCGCAGAATATTAAGATGAGCGCCCATGAAAACATGTTTATGTTTACTATACAGTATAGTTTGTTTACATAGCATCACCTCATTTCCTATGCTATACTCATAATCATTTATCAGACATGCATATTTGAGTACAGCTGCTTACTATTAGGGTGCCAGTGGGGGTGAGTATTTATAATGTGGCGCCCGCATTCGGGAATATAAACCCTCCAGTGTTGTAAGCTGGCTTCTGTATCATCAGTGCTAGCCCACAGCGATTAATGAAGTCATCTGCATGTGCCTGCATGATTAAGGAATGCTAAAGTGTCAGTGTGTGTGTGTGTGTGTGTGTGTGTGCATGTTGTCTGCATAGATAAAACAACAGAGGACAAAAGATGGCAGCATACAGGAAGCCTTTGCAGCAGGTCCATTCACAAACATCAAAATGAACAATTTTGCAAAGACAGCATAGTAAATGCAAAGGCTTAATTCTTTATGGTCAGGTAATACAGTAGCAAACAATTACAAATGATGACCGAGGAATGATGAGAGGAAAACTGAGGGAGAAAATAGCACATTATTTATGAAAATATTGTAAAATATGTCAACGGTATTTTTTTTCCCAATGATTTAGTTTTCCATCTATAATTTTAACATTTCCTATTTGTCAAGTAATTCCATATTTCATGCTTGGATGCAATCCTTTCCCCATGCTACATATTGCAGATGCTCATGCCTCTTAGCGATAGCACAATACCTCCTTTCTATGGTTGTTCAAAAATTCCACCAAACTAGAACATACTCATCCCCTCCCCACCTCATTCTGATGCACCGTATTATCAGTGGTGCACCACGGGATGAGTCTGGTATTTGTGGACATCTCGTCTCACCAATTTATAATTAAAACAGATAAAACTACAGTTTTTTTTATATTTAATATCCAAGTATCTTTCAGCGGGCTGTGTAATAGCACCGCGTGGGGAGGGTTTCTTCTGCATCATCATACAGTCAGAACAAAGGATATGCACATTGTAAAAATCATGCAAATAAATGCAAATCGCTGGCAGCAAGAAACAGCGAGGTGGTAGGAGGGGAGTTTGTATAAGCAGAGGGATGCCAAGGACTTTGTATACAACACCTGCTGGACAATCTTTCTTTAAGTCGTGGCAGATAACTAAAAATATATTGGTTTCAAGATCTAAATCTCTCCTGGCCAGTGTTTGGCATAAAAGCAATGCTTTACAGAGTTTCCTCTGCTTGAAAATACTGGATAGATCTGTTTACTCACAATGCCTCAACAATCTGTAGCTTTATATTGTTTCTGTTTTGCTGGAAATTGGTCTTTATTTTTTATGATCCAACTAAATGCATAGTGTTCATTCAAGAGGTTTAAACACAATGAATGCAAATGGCTGCAAACAATATTTTGACCGTGCCTCCACCTCAGAGAAATGCAGAGCAGATATTAGTAACAGCAGCGCTAATGAAGGTCTCCTCTCCTCCTCGCCCTCTGCAGTAAAAACTTCAACTTTATAAAACATTTTCACGAATGTGTTCGGTAACTAGGGGTATTAGGTAATGATGAACTAGGTCAGTTTCCTTTAGCCATGAAAAAAAAAAAAAAAAGGCTCATATTTATTTTGATTTGATTCTCACCATGAATTCAGCGTATTTTCATTTGTTTCACTTAAAACATTCCAAATGACATATCATCATTTTTATCATTCATAATACAACACAGCGTTGCAGAGTGTTCTAAGTGTGTGTGTGGTGTAAAATATGCCAGTGTGTGTTTCATCCCAAATTAATTCCAACCTTTTGTTTCAGTCCTAATTTGTAGATAAATCCCAGAATGATGTAATACAATCCTAATTAGAAAATATAATTATTTTGCAAAGCATTCATTTTTTTTGTCCATGAAATTAATTCCCGCAGCATCACTTCTCCTGACACAATGCTGATATTAATGTAGACATGGTTTAACAATATCACACGCAGAGGTTCTCATCGCAATTTAACAATCAGTAATTTGCTTCAACTTGCATACAGAAAATCATGTTTAAATAATGCCGCCCTCTTTCAGACACCACACACACACACACACACACACACACACACACCACACACACACACGTGGACTAACCCGCAGACACAATATGGTAGGGGAGAAAGGGGGAGGGCACAGACAGACATTCACAATTGTGCATAATGATGTTAACATTCCTGCATGTCTAATGCAGGGGATATTGAGACAGACACTAGCTGGTCGGCGGTTTTGCTGTGTGTTGTGTGTGTTCACGGGTATGAACTGTAGCAGTGCATAATGATGGATTAATTGTGGCCTGCTCTCGCTCACGGTGTTTGGGCTCCTTGTCGAGGTTACTACGTGGCCTTTGATATGATCGTTAATCTTATCAAACATATGCAAGATCACACTGCACTCTCTTTCCTAGTCTGCTCGCACAAAATTGAAGGTGCACTGTAATCTGAATAAAAGGAGCGACGGTTGTTATTGCTTTCTACGACATTGCAACCGGTGGACATACGGTATTTTTATTGTTTATTTTCTCAAATGACGGTTCATTTTGGAGTGATTAACCCAGATTTGCAAAGCTGTTTGAATATAACAACCCAGCAAAGGGACATTAGTTTTTATCAGTGGCCAGGCTTTTAGGAGATGAATGCTCAGGCATGGCAACAACAATTTAATGCATCCTCATTCTGAATTTTGTGGCTTAAAGGGTGTGCCTTAATTTCAAACGCATGCAGCATCAAGTGATTCTCCAGTACGGTTTTACATTTTATTTTCAACTTCCTCTCAAATGGAAAGACACAAACTCCAAGGGGGGGAAAGTGGATATGAAAATGGAGAGCCGGCATCATAAAAGATGGAAACAAAGAGGGACAGACAGCATACACTGAGAAGGACTGGCAAAAGATGAAGCTCATTTTTTCGTGGGCACCCAGTGGCGTCTCCATTGCAGATCGCTGAAATCCCCCTCGAATGCGTCCCTGGGCTTAAGGGGGGTGGGGTTGGGAAGGGTGAACAAGGGATGGGTTTATGCTATCTCTGCTTTAGTACACTTTGTTTTTTTTCCCTCCCCCCACTGAAATATATTTTTTCTATCTGCATCAAATGTCAAGTTAATTTCCTGGGTGCTATGAGGGATGTGTCCTCCCCTTCGCTATGTGTGGCAGGGCGGTGGATTGTGGCAGGGTGGTGTGCGTGCCGGTGTGCTTGTGTGTGTTTCTCTATGTGTGTGCGTGTGTGTGTGTATGTGTCTGTATGGGTGAATGGGGAAAGGGAAAGGGAAAGGGGGCATGGCAAGGCAAATAGAGAGGCGAGTGGTGGTGGGTTCAGTACAGTATCTATAAATTGGCTCTCTCTGAAGAGCTAGAGAAGTGTGTTGGAAGTGTGCACATATATGTGTGTGTGTGTGTGTGTCTGGTTGTGTAAGAATATGATCCAATTATTAATAGATGCTTTTGTCAGTGTGCCTATGCCCATGTGCCTGTCCTTATTTGTGCATTCACATGCTCAGTTCTTTTGATGGTTCATCGCAATTGAATACTAATGCAAAAAAAGAAAAAAAACATACCATATATTATAATAGATGCTTAGTAATATGATGTCGTTCAGAACATTTCCAGGTATTTCTCAATAACAATGTTATGTATGGAGAGAAATTTGCTGTGCTGCATTTCCTGGTCGCTGACAACAATGTCTAAAGCTCATTACCAACTGATATCTTGTAGCTCTATTATGTTAAACATCCATGCATATCAGTTCTCAGTAGTGGCCTTTGTGTCCTTCTGCCTTCCAAGGCTTGGCCATATTTTATTTTATATCTATTTCAGGTTTCCTCCATTAACATTCAGCAATTGTGTCCCTCTAATATCCTCATGTCTACTACTTTTAGACACAACCCAACCTTTATTCTCTTCTCTTTCTATAGAAAACACAAATATACTCTTGCTATCTGTCCCTCTGTTGTGTTACTGTTGCACAGCTTTTAAAAAAATTGGACTGTGATCTAGAGTTTATTTTTACGTTCAAACCCACAGATTTCCTGTAGTGCCATATGCACAGTGCTTTTTACACTGTCTTTTATTGCATATGTGGTTCAACTGTGCATGTCATTGCATACATGACTGTGTGTGTATATTTATCTGAATGACTTTGTGCATTTTTGCATGTGGGTCTTAAGTGTATAAAGCCAAACTGTATATCTTGTATTGCAAAGTGTAAAAAGCCTTATTGCAGAGAAAGGGATTATGCATTTGTCAGTCGTGCTTACGCTGATGTATGCTCCTGCCCCACAAATGTCACATCCCATAACCCAGAAAAATTACACCAGTCCCACCTAATTACGCATATTCATGATGCTATTTTGCATGGTGCTGGTAGCATACTTCTGTTACAAGCCACAGAGCTGAGGGATGTGGTTGAGTGAAAAGGCTTTCAATCCACTGATTCAGTGTGTCTCCGCCACAAGCATCAGCTTGATAACGTTACCTCCATGACAATTTTTTTCATGATCTGAGACCATTATGGAAAGAGAGTTTTCTCTTTTTTCTTGCAGTCAGTCATATTGCCACTGCCTGCAGCATACTCAAACCTAGTGGGAATTTTTAATAAAGAAATTAGCTTTGTCCTAGATTATGAAGGTCATTTTGAAAATAGATCAGATTCAACTAATGGTTTTTCAAATACATTGTCGTTTATACACTGTCTAGCTGCTCTGTTATCCGTTGTGTTTATTTCTCTCTCTTATACTCTTCCTATGGTAAATGCAATTCTCCTGGTCATTGGTGATGAACAATATGTAAATCACAGGGCGACGATGCTAGCAAGTGGAAGCAGGGACGAACACATGCAGAGTGAGAAAATCCAAATAAAGTTATGACTGTAGAGGAAAGAGGGGAGGAGGTGTTGGAGAAAGAGATGGAGGGAGAGTGAAAAGACAGAGAAGAGTGGATAAGTTGTAGTGGCTGGCTCAGTGGCTTATTGTAGCACTTGCGGAACAGACTTAATCAGACTTGGCCCAGCTGTAATGAAGGAGAGGGTCCAGGCTGTGCTACTGCTCGGGTAAATAGCGATTCATAGTGATTGTTTCAGTCCAGGGTTCCCAAACACGGGCAACAATGGTACTATTGTCTTGCCAGCTCTTATTAAGAGGTGAACTAGAGATGGGGTGAGGCACAGAAGCAGAAAGGGAGGTGGGTGAAAAAGGGGCAAGAGTAGAGAAGGGGGGTAAAAAGAAGAGGTGTGGGGGAGAGGAGGAGCAAGTGGGAACCCGACAGGAACAGAGGATGGGGTGGGAGGGGGAAGTGGAGAAAAAGAGAGGGATGGAGGGGGATGGAGAGATCTCTGATCTTGATTTTTTTTTTGTTTTTACACGTTCTTCCTCTTGTTTCCATACCCCATATTCTCAGACACCACCTCTCGTCCTTGTCTTTCCCTCTCATCCTTTCATCCATACTTCCGTCCTGCATCATCCTACCAGGCAGCCACCTACTCTGTTCCTTCCATCTGTCCTTTGTTCCTCTTCGCGTTTGCATTTGGGATGGCGAAGGATGCTTTGCCTGTCATACCACCTTTGCATCACCTTTCCCAAGCAGCGTGGAAGAGAGAGAGAGAGAGAGAGAGAGAGAGAGAGAGAGAGAGAGAGAGAGGGTGGGGGGGGGGGGTTAGAGAGAAGAGGAACGGAGGAGGAAAAAGAGGATTGGGTGGGGGGATGAGGGGAGGAAGGAAGAGAAAAGGGGCAGGAGCGAGACAAAAAGAAAAGATCACGCTGCTTCCTGGCTTAATGAACATGGGCAAAGGATGATCACAATAGAATACATTATGCTCTTGTTAGTAGAGGCAATCAATTAGCAGAGAGCACACCACTGGCACACCATCTTTCCCTCTTGGGCACTGGTTCATTCACAGCCCAAACGAGTGGCCCAAGGAGCCCCCTCGCCTCGCCGTTTTTCCCACCCTCAATGCCCAGCGTCCACAAAAGCCTTGATGTCAGTCCTCAATGTGAAAGGGGACCGAGTTGAATTTGCATTTCCACCACATTCACTCCACATTAGTTGAAATATTAGTCAGGTTCCACTATAGTCAATGGTCCTGGCTTAATATAAAATGTGTGTGTGTGTGTGTGTGTGTGTGTTTGAATGTGCATACATGCAATAGCATATATTTTAACCAAAGTTAATCCCCAAACCCTATTCAGTCCCCTCCAGCTACCAATAAAAGCGTTGTGATGCTGATTGGACTTCCTCAATGGAGAACTGTCCTCTGACAACACATTGTATCCACTAAAGCTTGGCTCCACAAGATGGGAATCAGACATGACAATGTCTCTGTGACTGACACTAACAATTGCATACCAAATTGTCACTCAGGTCCCATCAGCAATTCATACAGCGGTTGAGTGAAATTCCTTCATCCTCCCCCCCCCCTCATGTTTTCGCCTTCTATTTTTTTGTGTCAGATAGAGGAATAGCTCCAAATAATGGCAGCAATCTATATTGTGAAAGAGGCAAGGAGTAGTTCTCCCTTAACACAGCCGCAAATCACCACTGTCTGGCTGAGGATCTGTAAAAGTGTCTGTGATGAGTAGAACATGCTGCTTTCACTGAGGAATTTTGCTGTGATTCCAGGCAGAGGTTGGAAATGGAGGAAACAAAAGGAATTGAAGGAAAACGTGAGAAAGGAAGAATTCTATTAAGAGTCAGGATGTAAGACAGTGCATGTTGAGAGGAAGATGGTCTTGGGTTTGCGTTCAGGGAATCTGTTGTTGCCATGTTTGCAAGGGAATTTACTCTATGGCCATCTGGAGATCGTGTTTGTGTGTATTTCAGTCACATTTCCCCTTGTGCTATGGAACACAATACACTGTTGAACACAATTTCTTATATAATCTGTGTACACAATTCCTTCAGAATGACGTTAGATATTTTTATATTATTATTCAATATTTTTTACTTTTCTCACCTAAGAGTTTATTCATATTTCATTTAATTTTAACTTAAAGTATTAAGTCATCTGATCAACTAAACTGGCCGACATTCTTGTAGTCCTGAAAAACAATGAATTCTACTTTTGCTTTTCCAGCTAATAAAGAACAACTGGCATTTATTTTCAATAATGGGGTACATTTATTGTACAGTACACATGGTGACACTTTATTTTAAAATTTAAGCCATCTGACAAGAAAAGCAGCATGACTGTAAGTATCTCGTGCTGCTCCGATAAAGCATCTTTTAGTTGCTTGTTTTGTAGTGGTACTTAGACAGGCACGTGTCTCTCTGACCTCACTGATCCTAACCATAACCCCATATTTCAATAAATGTATACAACAATTAAATTTAATATGAGCAGCATCAGCTTCCCTCTCAATACTTAAAAGATGACTCGGCCAGTTACGTGATCATATGCTAGATGGGAGCTAAATGAACAAGGACCAAAGAAAACAAGCTTTTTGTGTCTAAACAAGCAATAGAATTTGCTAGTGTTAATTCGTGATTGAAGGGTTCCATTATTTGTCTGAAAAGTGCAATTTTAGGTCAACAGAAAAGTGATGAGGGTTGTTCCACCTGTGTTTGCTTAGACAATAAGGCAACATCATGTTGTTTAGTGAGGCTCTTACGGATGTGTTGTGTGTAGGCAACAATTACAATATTTACAGTATGACAGAGAACAAAAATATCTACAAATACCGTAATCTGTACTTCCCCTTTGTCTGCAAGAGATGTCTTCTTTCCCCAAAATCTTGCATGTAAAAGCTTTGACTTCATAAGAACATAAAAGCTTTCATTATATGTTACTGAGCTGAAGTCAACACCACATTGAGTTCATATCTCTCTCGCCCGTTGTTAACTATTTTTAGTATTAAGGTCTGATTTCGCCCCTTTATTGTCCTTTGGGATCTAAGCTTGTCGTGCTACCATTTTGTCTGCCTGACTGTGTGTAACCTTGTGACTGTGTTTGCGTGTGTATGTTTATAATTTCAATTTTCAAGTTAAATCCCACTGCATTCTGTGCCGTTTGTACCAATGCAAAAAAACCAACAAAACATGTTGATTACATTGTAAATACAAGGCCCCTGCTTACAGTCCACATGTACTGTCTACAAGAGCTTCTTCACTAATGCATGGATGAATAGATAATGCATCACAATGTGTTTTGTTGGTCTTCAAAGTGCCTCAGAATGGTGCGGGATTGTGTTTTGACCTTTAAAAAAGAGAAAAATGCATTGCACTTTCCTCAGAATCTCAGTATATACTGTATGCATGCTTGTTTGTTTGTAGCTGTTGGAATATTAAAGTGCAAGTGCAAAATGCTTATAATGTATTCAGTGTTTTTAGGCTGCAGAGGGCATTGTGTTCTCTCTCCACTTTGAAAGTTCAAATGTTCAACATCTAATGGATGGGGAGCAGGAATGGTAATGCAGGGCACGAGAGGGAGGGGTGCACATAGTATTGGGTCTGTTTGAGTAATGCATCTGACTGTAAGGTGACGTTTTGCAAAAAATACCCTATGTGTTGATGTTGCTTGAATTACTACAGTCAGATCAATCAATATTCAGTCAAATACATTATCTATAGAAATTGTTTCATAGATGTTACATGGGAAGAGGCACAATAAAAAAGTTACATCTGTCAGTTCAGTCTTTAAATCCTGAGTAATTTTTGGCCTAAGGTAAAATAATTTTCTTAAACCTGATCTCAAAATATGTTCTTAATATTGTTAAGCTTTTCTCTCTACCTTATGTTTGTTTTGGCAAGTAATATCTGTTCCTGTCCTTTTTATCTGTTTCTTCTTGACTATCTCCTGTGCTCTCTCACCACTGGGTCTCCATGTACAGGTAGTCATGCTGCTGACATTTGTGTCCAAGCAGGGCCCAGTGACATGGCCTTTACCGCCCCTCGCTGGGTCTCCCTTCGCCATCCCTACCCCCTGCCGCCAGTCTTACCCTACCAAGTCCTCTTCATCAGCGTGCACATGAATGGGTGTCTGTTTTTGTGTGTGTGTGTGTGTGTGTGTTTTGGGACCATCCTGTGTGTACAGTGTCTGCGTGTTTAAGCCAGGTCCAGATCAGTCACATTCATCCTTGCCTGTAGCCTGTGTGCACAGTAGGGGACATAGTATGGAGCAAACCTCTTTCTCTGCTGGATGCTGGGGTGAGCAAATACAGTCACTGTGGGCTGGGAGGTAGTGGGGCACACATGTGGAAATGGATAGCTCACTTTGATGTGATAAATCCGTCTTAAAATGTCTTTGTTGTTACAAAATGTCTAAAAAGTCCTTTTGTATGGAGCAGTTCATAAATTCAATGGCTAACTTTAATCTCGCAGATAATTATTCACTAGAGATCCTTTGGAAAAAGTTTGGCCCTGACTGTCTGTCAGGAAGAGCTATTATATGTGCACAGACAAAGTGCAAAGCCTCATTGTTCTTCTTCTCAAACACACATGCACAAACATACAGACATGCTCACCGTCCCTGCAGCCATGGGAATGGAGAATGCTGAGGTTCAAGGTCATTTCAAGTATTCAGCAGCCCGCGGCTCTCCATTGTCAGTGCATCACATCCTTTTGCTCACACGTGCACCCAAATGCACGCACAAACACACACGCGCACAACACATGGGGGTGTACATTCTACACACCGTATCTCGCTAACACTTGCATCCGAGACAGCAAAGTGTCTGTCAGGTGAGAACATGACACTTTGTAAGTCCAGGCACATACACAAACAGTCGCAGGTGTGAATCTTCAATGGCGACACAATTATCCAGTTTTGTTTCTTTCCCATAGACACAAAGGAATGAAAGGCATCACTGTTAGACAATTGCTATTTTCTGTCATCATTTAGGTATTCTGCAGCTCTTTTGCTGTGATTGTTATTTCCTCATGCTCTACAGTCTACAGATTGTGCTGTATTGTCTAAATTTTTGTGAACAGTAACCATTGTTTGGCACCGACTGATTACTTATATTTGGTTTCCATTTAGTGAAGGTGTGAGACTTTGTGAAAATAGTAGAGATATAGGTTTCAGTGACAGAGTGAAGGTGAGGTAGAGACAGAGAGAGAGAGAGAGAGAGAGAGAGAGAGAGAGAGAGAGCAGTGGGTGTGATTAGCTCCTTTGTTGGAGGTCTGTTGAGCTTCATTGGCTCCAGAGAATAGGTTCCTAATGAACCCAGCCAAGCTTGGACCAAACTTTGTGCTGAAGACAAACTAAGTTATGGTGGTCTGGCAGAGCGCTGAGGGCGAGCCGACTGATATACAACGCCTGGACATATGGTCCCCCCATCAGGGCCTCTCCCAGCCACTTTCTCATGTCCTGGCTGCTGTGTGTGTTCGTGTGTGTGTGTGTTCGTGTGCGTGTGTGTTTGTATGTGTCATAGTGGATACACACAAGGAGGATATTTATTGTGTGAATTTTTACATTTGTTTGATAACTCATTGGAACAGAGAAACATAGAACTGGAAAGGAAACACAGGGCATACGGGGAGGGAAGAGGGGGGTAGAGAGAGAGAGAGAGAGAGGCTGGTTGATGCTTACTAAAAGCGACAGAGGAGAGAGGGCTGCAGGCTTTGTCTTTCCAGCTGACCCCAATACAGAATCCTTTCTGACACGTCCTACAAGACATGGAGCAACTGAGTAAATCAGGCCAACCTGGCTGTGGTGTAGCAGTGACTGTACCATCACAGATGCAATATGGAAGAGAACTGCATGCTATCCGGATGAACTCACAACGTAGTCAAGTATGAAAGAAAAAAGTTTCAAGACCTCACACACTTTATAATCTCATCTTGCAAAAGTGCTATTTATTGTTTAGACGTGGAAGATTAGATAGAAAGCAGCTCTTTTTGTGTGTTTGTACAAGCATATGGGCCATTATGTAAAGAGGAGGCGCAGGTGAGCATGACTGCGGTCTGAGGCTAATTGTTTGGGTCAGGGTGGGAGCGTGGGGACGGATGGCTTCCGTGTCCCACCAACAAGGCTCTCAGTAACTGAGCCGGCGAGGGGGAGAATGGGCCCACTACAGGGCCACACAGCAGGCTCAAACAACACTTATTCTACTGGCCAAACTGTCAGCCAGAACAACTTCATTGTGCCCAAAATTGGAGTTGAAAGCAAGGCAGAGACTTGGGAGGGGAGGGGGCAGTGGGGAGGTAGGGAGAAAGAAGGGAAGGATGCACAGAGAGAGCTGGGGGGGGGGGGGTCTGTGGGAAACCGGGGGACTGGAAAAGGGGGAGTCCCAGAGAAAGTGCAGGCTTGGGGATGAATAGGGTCAGACGGTGTGAGTTCATTTCAGTGAGGAGAATTCCCATAGATCCTGCACGAGGGGCAGACGGCCAGGAGCAAGGCAGCGGCTCAAATGGAAATTTATTAAAATGCATTCTGGGAAGAGGGAATGAACTGTAGCATTTTTGTATTCCAGTGCATGTGTTGTCTCCACATTTGTTCATCCATGATAAACACAGTTCTTAAACAATGGTGACATCACGAGATGATAGTTCCACATGCAGCATTTTACTAACGTGCATGTAGTGTGCACTCACTCAATTGCTGCCATAAAGGGTTTTTTCTTTATAAATGTTGTTGACCTCAGTAAAATTGCAATCATTTAATAGTGAGTGTCTTCTTGTGTTGCCATTCGGTGCAGCCCCCTGCCCCATAATGTCATGCCAATATTAGATCATATATCTGAGAAATAAGTCAAGCCTATGTGATAAATAACTGCGCCACACACAGGCTACCCACAAGCATTAGACAATTCCCTGCAGGATTTTCCCTGTCTTGGACCCCAGGAGGGATCCCAGCCGCAGGTTTTGAACTGTGATTTGTATATAGTACAACAGCAAGTCCCATTAGACTGACACTAAACCAGTCTAAATCAGTCCATCACTGATTTACATCACCATTCTCTTCTTTGTCTCTTCTCTCTTCTCCTGCTGGCTATTTCAAATTCATCTTTCTGCCCTTGGTAACTACTGCAAAAGGGTGTAGAAGTTTACTTAGTCACACTGAGTTTAAGGAGATGAGGAAAGTCTGTGATCTGTGTGTGTGTGTGGGCGAAGGTGTGTGTATTCACTCTCCCATGTCAGTGTGGTTTGCTTGTGCATGTGTGTGTGCTTGCGTCTGTGTGTGTGTGTGTGTGTGTGTGTGTGCGAAATGCAGAAATGTACACACACACACATGCCCCTGTTTGATCCAGATCTAGCCCTGCAGCTCCCAGAGACTCAACAAAAGGCCTCCTCTATCCATTGTATGAGCTGTGTGTTTCCCAGGAGAGCTCGGGCTCAGTGAGAGAAGGGCCCCAGATCGCTTTCTCCTGACATGGATGTTTATTCGCTCCATGGTCCAGCAGAACACCCTCAAAAGGACTGGCCTTAGCATTTTGACATGCATGACACATAAGTTTGGAAAAGAGAAGTGGGGCTAACGGGTGTGAGAATGAAAAAGAGAGAATGAGTGTCTTGACAGATGAACAGACACACAAGACAGACAGATGGAGAATGGGCCTGTCTATGAAGGTGATCTCAGTGTATTCATATGAAAAAGAATATTCACGGTGTTCTCCACCATTGTATTTGCTCCTTGTCTTTACACTAGTCAGCTTTCTTGTCAACCTTGTTCATGAATGTAGATCCACCCAGTGGGTGGGTATAGATATCCCCCTGATCTTGACAAGCTCTCCCATCCCAGACCTCATACTATTTTCCTGAGAACTACTGAACCAGTGCAAAACAAATACAAATTGCCAGAGCTGCACTTTATTGCATGAGAAGCAGGGTCTTAGGAGGTTAGCAGATAGTGGCTGTCCATTGTAGGTCTGTGATTAATCAGATTGTCTTGCTGTGGACAGAGAAGCTTACAGGGACTGCTGTTGTAGTTGGCTATATGATATCTTTAGGAATCCGTTAATATGTCTGAGTTTAAAATCCTGAGCTAGTCCATCTAATGGTCAATGCGATCGGTAGGACAAGAATTTGACAATGCCGGGATTTCTGGTTGCAAAGATGTCTCCAGCTGCTTTCTCGTCACCCGTTGTCTTTATCTAAGAGTTTTGAACGCTATCTATCAGAGTACTTCACTTTCTCCGGCAATATCTAAAAGTTTCCTTGAGATTAAGATTGCCTGTGGGGTTGACCATAGATCTCAGTAGAGCTGCAGAAGCCGACAGTTGAAAACAAACATGGTAGGCTGATACCATCTAATCTGTTGAACACCATTATCGTCTAAGATATCGCCATACTCCCCTCCGTACCCGCACGCACCCATCCTCCAAACCAGACTTACTCTCTCCCTCTACACCCTTTGAGGTAAAAGCCTGTGTGTTGAGGCTGAGAGTGAATGTAAGCCATTGTTATGGTGTAACTGGACTCCACAGCAGGTTGTTTGATCCTGTTTTGGCCCTGAAAAGCCTTTTTTTTTTTTTTTTACTTGAACCACCACATCAGCTGAGAGGATCAGACAACAGAGTCTATTTGTAGAGTCCTCTGTCTGTCTGCTTCTTTTTTGTTCCTCCTTTTTCATCCTCACTTTGTCTCTCTTTGTCAGTGTAAATCCCTAAACTAGATACACGTTTGAGTCCGAAGCTTTAATTACCATAAAGAGGAGTGTGCACTCATTCACATACTTAGACACGAACGTATGCTTTTAGGCACACTCTGTCGCTCTCAATTTCTGCCTCATTCTCTCTGCCTTTTTCTTTAAAGACACTGGGATTATATTTCTTGCTTGCATCTCTGGTATGGTAGTAGCAAAAGAGGATGTTACTGGAAAGTGTTTAGATGACAAAAGCTTTCGTAAATAGTTTTTTTTTCGTCCCACAATAATTCCCGCGATACATCCTAGCTATTGTAGTGTCCCTGTTTACGCAACATCATTTCATTACTTACATTACAACATGGAACCATGTTGCCATATTGTTGAATGTTTTGGGCACTGACTTGCACTTCCATGCCTTTGTTACTGTTTTGGCATTGTATTCTCAATTTATGATCTGTTTGGCGTTCAGTGTGGACAATGTGCATGCAAATATCCTCGTCCCATTATGCCGGCTGTCTTTGTATGTCAGCTTTCTTCCCTAAGAGGTATAGATGAAGAGTTGGAGGGGGGATGGAATGGCGCTGTATATTTTTGGAGGGAGATTTGTGCACGCACACACCCAGACGCAAACCCATCTGCGCCCTCAACCCATTTCAGACGTGAGAAACTGTACCTTCATTTGCATAAGAATAATTGACACTTCAAATTAGCCTTCCAATCAAAGAGGATTCTTTTTTTTCCAGCATATGTGCAGGCACTGAGCACTGCCATACTGGAGAATATGAAAGGGAGGGCAAAAGAGAGCGCGGATGGGAGGGGACACGTCATAAAAGATTAACCCTTTCATTTCCTCATCTCAGAGCAGAGGATTTGATGTGCCTTTTTATTGCAAATATAACTTGATATACAGTAAAACAGACTTTTGTAGGGAAATAATAAATTATTTCTTCTCTAAATCAAGGGATCCTATGACTGCCTGGTGGGGTGAAATGGTTTTACTGATTGATAGGTATTTACCTTTGAAAGCTTTAGCACAGACTGTGTTATGTGCACGTTTACACATCTATATTCACCCCAGTGGCATTGGGCACAGGCCAACAGAGTGAGTGCCATTAAG
The DNA here is from genome assembly GCA_036023855.1 of Gadopsis marmoratus. Lineage (NCBI taxonomy): Eukaryota > Metazoa > Chordata > Actinopteri > Centrarchiformes > Percichthyidae > Gadopsis > Gadopsis marmoratus. The sequence continues at coordinate 27,350 of JAVQJF010119063.1, forward strand.
TAGAGTGTGTGCGTGTGTGTCAGTGTGGATGTGTGCGGATTGAGGGTTTACCCACATTAAACCATTAAAGCAAGTGCAATGTTGAATTATTGATAATAGCTAATGAAAAGGATCAGTTCAGGATAAACTACAGGCTTAACCATAGCCCTGAGGGCTAACACACACACCCATACACACAAAACGTCATTCATTTTCCCTGTTCAGCGTCTAGTTTAGGTCTTTCTCAGACAAGATTTAAACTGGTACTGGCATGGTATTCTCTGTCTATATTTCACTCTTCATTGTTCCATCCATGTTCCAATTACATTACAACCCATTCCAGTTAAGAGCAATGAAGGCCCCAACACTGGGACAATATAGCTGCTATGTGCTGCCAGGCCTACCCAGTTGACAAGCAGAGATTTTTTTTTTTTAGGCTGAGCCGGGTTTTCAGGGAGAATAACGGACAGGGATTCAGTTTTGGGGGAAGGGGATAGAGAATGGGGGATGAAGGTTTGGGGGAGGTGTGTGTGCGTGTGGGGGGGCCTCGGCGCCAGCCCCTCTGAAGCGCTCAGCATCCCCCCGCTTATGGGATGGCGGATATGTCTGGGGGTATCCATGACAACACTGGTGCATGCCAGGGACATACCACGGCAACATGGCCAAGTAGGGTTGCTGTCGGTGTGTGCGTGTGTGTGCGCAGACCCATTAAGACCTACATATCTTGGTGACATTAATATTCATTCAGTCCGACAGGGAAGCTGCTGCAGCCTCAATCAGTTTGCTGTTAGACAGGCATGTGTCCCAGACACCTTTTCACATTTCAGCCTTTGACACAGAGGATCAACATGAATATGCCCACTGCATACATTCTCTCTTGTGCGTGAATGTAAGCCAGTTTCTGTACTTTGGCATAGTTGTCAAGTAAATTGCCTTCTTGTTAATGGTTCGGCATGGCACAGTTTGATGCTTGCACTATATATTTTGTACTTCCACAGACACAGAGTGGTGCGCCCGCACATTCACTCAGGTCACAAGGCACAGGTCAGGAATCGCCTTCTCTGCAACAAACATGCACACACACTAACACACACTCTCACACGCAGAGACGCACAATCACACTCGTAGTGCTTGCACAGATCAAGCTGTGTTATAATAATCCCATCTGGGACGGCCTGGATTCTCACTCAGAAAGTACCACATAATGATGCTCTGATGAGTTCCTGTGTGTGTGTGTGTGTGTGTGTGTGTGTGTGTGTGAGAGAGAGAGAGAGCGTGTCTGTAAAAGAGAGAGGGAGAGAGAGAGAGAATGGAAGGTGCTTTGTGTGTCATGGGTTATATACCGTTTTATATTTTAAACCCACATCCCTGCCCACACACGTGCGCGCACACACGCTCACATGCACATGCATGTAGACTCACACTCAGGTCCCGTGGAAGTGTATTTTTAACCCTGACTGCCAGTGCATTTGCTGAGGGGTTAAAGGCCCGAATCGTGAATCAAGTAAATAATTCACAATAGCTGAAACTCTTTCGATGTAACCTCAGAATGAATGGGGGAGGGAGATCAAAAGAGACTTAGTTACGTAGTGGCTGCTTTAATGTACGAAGTATAGAGAAACTTGTAGGTCAAAAAGTGAGTCATAGGACTCATCATCTAAGAAAGTCTGATTCCATGCAGCCTTGGTAAAATGTGTACAAAGATATTTATACCTTGCATCTTTATCTACTGTATGTGTGCTTGTTTGAGTGTATGTGCACATCTACAGCAGTAAACGTGATGCCTATCCTGTGTTTTCAGGTTGGATGGAGACCTCATAGATCATGACCCGGAAACAAATGGCATAATGACAGGAGTCTCCAGGCTAAAGACGTCAAGGATATTCCCGTTGATCTCAGAGGTGACCGCGCTCTCTCCTTTCACGCATTCCCGTTTCTGCCCTCTTGTTATATGGGCTATATTTTATGAATTCCCTGCTATGGATCAGCAGTCTCTGCATCCTTTCGCTCAGAGAATTCAGGAGGGATGTGTCTGTAAGACATTTTGAGTGACATTGCTTCTGTCAAATGGCTGATTGAAGGCGACACAGAGAGAAATGCTGTGCTAATGAAATCGTCTGACCCACATCCTTTAGTGCTATCCATTTCTCCAAAGACACAGAAAGGGCATTTATACAGGTAAACCATGACTGGTCCCTCAAGTGAAAGAGGGTTTTCAGAAGGAAGAGGAGCATCCATTATTTACTATACTGGGCTTGCTAGACACTTATTAGATAATGCAGTGCTTCAAGCATACAAAACACAGAGCCTCCTTGGTGCTGGTGAGGCCATTGTTGTGTGTTTTGAACATGTCTGTTTCCATCCATACTGTCAGATGAAAAAGAGTGTGTCTCCCTCAGGTTCAGAAGCATGGACAGAGATAGCTAGAGAAAGAAGGAGAGGTGGTAGAATGGGATGGTGGAGAGATGTGTTTGTGTGTCTTTGTGCATGTTTGGTATTCATGTCTGCGCATTAGTGTACATGTGTGTCTATTTATTGCCCCCGGTCTGTTTGTTGGCATCAGAATGTGTCCAAAGCTACCACAGTCCTATATTATATAATGTACATGAAGTAGTCTTACGGTGCATGCATGTGTATGCATCATGTTTCTCCTGCACTGAGCCTGTATAAGTAGTCTCTTCTAATTCTGATAGGATTCAGGAGAGTCTTATTCTCTGCAGATCAGTAGCAGCATCAGTTGCCTCCTCATGGAGAGAGGAAGCATCTGACTGCAGTCTACTGGGAGTAGTCAGCAGAAGGATAGCAAGACATACAACTCATCTACCCTGTTATCAGACTTGGTGCAACACCAGGCACTACTTTCTGCCTTTGTCAATTTCCAGAGGGACACTCTGACATGAAATCCTTTTTTGTGGATGAGGGGAGACAGCTCCCAAAAAGTCCTGTATTTTTCTGCATAAATGCGCATTGAGAGTATGACAACAATCCATAATCTGGGTCTGTACTGGCATTGAAAATTCCCCTAAATTATGATAACAAAATAATTATATAGGTTTATTTTACAATTTATGTTTCATTTTCATATTTTGGCTGTTGGTCCTAGTTTCGGGAAAATTCAGGACAGGTTTTAACGTCTTTTGACCTATGCACAACAAAATTCGGGACAGGTTTTAACGTCTTTTGACCTATGCACAACAAAATTCGTGACAGGTTTTAACGTCTTTTGAAATGGGACTCTGTGTGATTAGTCCAGGAAAATCAGTGAGACTATTCTGAAATTTTAGACAGACATTTTAGACATTATCTTAAATTTAGCATTCCAGGTTCTACTTTT
>JAVQJF010119076.1:0-10186 GCA_036023855.1 Gadopsis marmoratus
GCCCTCTCCCCAGCAAAACTTTCCAGCTCCTCCTGGGGAGGATATATAATTCCCCCAGTGCATTCTGGGTCTACCCCGGGGCCTCTTCCCAGTTGGGAAACCTCTAAAGTAACATAAGAGTCTAAAAGTGTCTAAAGGGAGGCATCCAGGAGGCATCCTTATCAGGTGCCCGGACCACCTCAACTGGCTCCTTTTGATGCGAAGGAGCAGCGGCTCTACTCTACTTACTTTTGTAACCAGGCAAGTTCAAATACAACAGTGCTTTCAATCAGCATTATTGGTCCCTGATGATGATGATGATGATGATGATGATATGGCTGATGCATAACAGGAATGACCTGATAAGCTGATCTGCACCCTCCATCAACCACCACAATTAATGTCAGTAACTGAAATTTCTCAGTAATTCTCTCAGAGTTTTGTACAGATATTTAAGGTCATCCTTAAATTTAAATGACTGACTCCTGACTATTTATGTAGTGTCACCAGCGGCAGGCTGACATTTTTGGTTCAGAGTGAAGCATCACAACCGTCTACTGGATGGATTGCCATGAAATCTGGTACCGACATTCATTTTTCTCCCCAGATGAATTGTAAGAATTTTGATGATCTCCCGACTTTTCATCTAGCACCGACATCCATTCTGGTAAAAATGTCACTGTTCAAGCTCATTCAGATCTTTAGTAACAACTGTGTCCCAAAGGCAGTCTTTGTTATCTATGACAAAGTTAAAGCCCCACTTGGAAAGAGTAACTGTTACAAAAGACAAGTGACCAAAGGTCACCCTTATATCCTTGTAACAGAATTCCCTTTCACATCCTAGTATTATGTGCCATGTAGTGGGCAGAAATTGTCTTTATTTTAAACTCAAATATCTTAGAAAATCAATACACGTAAAAAGAAAATCAGTAAGGATGCAAATTCATGTGACTGCCTGAAAACGTCTGCCGTACGTACCTCAACAACAGCCTGCCTTTTGCTGTCCACATTCAGGACGGCACTTGCGCTCTCATTGTCAACTTGGGAGAAGTTAAATTTGATGCAGATTGGTGATAGTGTGTCTTTCACACATTTCTGCAAGATAAAAAGAAAAGTCATCTGCTCATTGCTGAAGAACCTTTCAAACGCTGCAGACAAAAAAAAAGACTTGTTAGGAAGCTTGGTTTAAGCTGAAGGTCTGAACACTGAATAAATGTTTTAGGATTACTATTAGTGTAGCTGTTTTGGTGAAGGATTACAGTTTCTGATAATGTCACTGAAAAGGTGTGGTGAGGATTTTTAAAAGACCAAGGGAATACACAATCAGCTATAATGTACAACAGATGTCCATACTTTACAACAAGTATATATAATTTGACTAATCTCCATACTGGCATATAGATGGAGTAGCTGAAGCAGGTGTGGTTATTCATCAGCTCGTAGGTAGAGGTAAGATTCCTAGCTTTCTTGTCGGTTTGACTGAAGAAACCTCGATGTGTTTGCCTCATCGGATCCACGTCGAGCGTGTATGAGATGTTCAGTCCGGAGCTCGTTGCCCCTGCAAAGGCACACAGCAGGATTGAAATATCAGCAGTATCCGCAGCTGCTAATGAACCACATTACTGGGTCCGGTCCGTACCTGTTTTTCTCTTTGTCATTTCTACCATTTGAAAGCAGGCTGTTAAATTAACCATTGGTAAATTCTCATCTGTGCCCGCGCAGATAATGTTCTCAGTGCTTATCTCCTCAGGCTGAAAGTGCAGATGTACCGTGACATTAAAGACGGGCCTGGACCTGAAAGACATTCAACAAAATGATTAAAATAGATTATTTGACTTTGCACATGATCATTTCTATAGGGTGACTCTATACTAATGCTTGAGGAATGGGCGAACAAGACCAGTCCACGATTTCACTTCCCTCTTTTCGCTTCCCTCTTCCACTTTGCTCTAGCAAGCCATGGGCCAGAAGCCATTTTAATAGGTTGTATAGGAGATGATTGGCATCTCTGTCCTCCTTCACTCAGACATCAATAATCTTACACCTGCTTGGTTTGAAATCACTACTCGATGTCACTGTCACTGATGAAAATATGGCAGCTGTCCTGGGAACATCAAAATTATTTTAGATTTTGAAATCAATTTGAGAAGAACTGAGGCCGCACATGTGTTATGTCTTTGTTTATTATACAATGTGTTATCCTTCTGGTATCTTTAGCATATAGTCTATGTTCATAAGGTTCTAGAGTTTCTAAAGGTGGTGAGTCACTTCATATAGACCCTCATCATCTAGGTGATCGATCTGGTAGATTCTCAGGCAACGTGTTCCACTATTTAGTTGTGAAAACCGAGCTCTGAGATGTAGTCTGGCTTTGAGAGGCCAGGGGTTAGCAACTGGACATACTTAACACGGTATCCATACCTCAAGACAACAGCTGTGCCCTTTGATCCGACCACAATATCTGGGAGTCCGTCCTCTCCGAGGTCGATGCCCCCATCAATGGCCTGTCCAAAGAATCTCATCTCAGGCATTATTTTCTGACCCAGGATTCTCTGGAATAACAAGTTTGACAACTGATTTGCACTCACATTTGAAGGTACTCACTAGAGAGGGGGTGGAGTCAAATGCTGCATGTTTACAGTTATTTTGGTAGATGCTCAGGGTGAGACAGGCAAAGGTTTTGGAAGGTAAATACCAAAATCACTGAAAAATACCCTGATGATAATCATATCCTTTACTCAGTCATATCATTCAGGGGATGAATTTTTGGTTTTATTCAAAAGCCAGTTTTAGTCTAACGTGTTGGCAAACAAACACATTTGTCTAAACCTTGTGATGTTGATGCACTATTCATTTAAAATACATATATTTTATGCGTTTATTAGAGAGATGGAAGAGAGGAAACAAAGGAGAGCGAGAGATGTAACAAAGTCCAGCATGACTCGACCCAGGGATGTTGTGGTTCATGAATAGTAACTTAACCACTGAGCCACAGAGGTGTCACTACTGATTGATGTGGACAGTTATTTTTTTAGCCTGCTCTCAGCATCGTGACCACGCACCCAGTCTGTTGCTGTTTTCTTCATATACTGTGTCAGGGTTTCTCGGCCTCACCTGGTTGAAAGCGCTGCGTATCCCTCTGTGTCTGTCACCAAGGTAGATATACACAGCTCCCTTGTTATTATCCTCAAGTGGGGCTCCAACGGCGACGTCTCGGAGTCCGTCTCCGTTCAGATCTGCAAGGCTGGATATGGTGGTGCCAAATCTCCCCATGGACGGTGCAATCACATTCAGCTCACTTTTCAGTTGCATCTGGTGGGAATGAAAATGTAAATTTATTGGTAAAAAATAAATAAAGTCAGTAAGTATCTCCCTGCAACCTCATTAAAGCTCAAACAATGAGTCTGAGCCTTTATCACAGCCCACCTTGTCAGTCAGTGTGTAGATGTAGATCTGGCCTTCTCTCATCTCAGAAGGCTGGTAAAACAGTGGAGCTCCCACCAGCAGGAAATCCGTGTTACCGTCTGAGTTGACATCCACTGAGCACAGCTCTGCACCAAAGTAGGAACCAATCTGAAAAGTGAAGTTTAAATTATTACAATTATACAATCCCTTAGCCATTTTTGAAACCCTACATGTATGCCAGTAAAGTTAGGGTAGGTTTGTTATGCTTTAACCAATTCTGTCATTTTCTCAGAGTTTTATTTTTTTCAGAAAGGAAGTTCACTGGTTTCCTCTCTGCAACCGCTGCAATAATGTGCCTTCACACATTTTCATAAAGGTGCAACAGGCAGCATTTTGCATGTCTAAGTGCAAAGTGCAATGTATTGTAGCAGATGTATTCAAAGATAACAGCTTGATATCTTCAAGAAAAGAATACATTCAGGGCCAACCTGTTCCAAGAAGCAGGTTAACTTAGTTTATCTGACTAACTTTGCAAAGTCGTTTTAAAGCAGCTGTATATGTGAGAGGCTTGTACATTTTACTGAGCAAAGTTATCTCAGATTTGAAAATAATATGCCTGTTAGACAGTCTCCTGTTCTAAAAGCTTTAATGTAACAAAAAGTCTTTCATTATCTTGCAATGGCAGATTGAGCTTTAAACATGATAAGCATAATCAGTTACCAACCTGGTCCCCATTTATTCTTTGGGATGTGGTCCAGTTATTGCCATTTTTTCTGAAAAGTAGGACCTGTCCCATGTGGTTAAATCTTGGTGCACCCGTGAAATATAGATGAGCATTATTCTTCTGTCCAACAGAAATAGAGTATCCTGCAACAGTGTCAGTCACACATGACAATGTAAATGTTCACTCAAAGAGTACGTACAAAAGTCAAAATGCAGTGAAGGAAGTGTTCAGTTTTAAGAAACCTAATGCTATCGTGTCTTATTATGAAGGGGTTGTACATACACATACACTCAGTTTATGATCCCATCCTATCTGTTTACTACATTTACAATACAAAGCCATTTTAAACCCCCCATTTAGGTGTTTTTGCCAAACATCACCTTAAAATAAAACAGAGCATCAATATCTCAAGCCAAATTTAAAAAAAAAAGTATTTTAATAACAAAGCAGATAATCTAAAAAGAAAGAAATAACATTTTGTACAATACCCATGTAGGAGTCTGCCATCATGTGTGGATCTTCAATTTGTGTTTGTTCTTGAAAGTTTTGGAGAGAACCGCGCCATTTCTTTGATCCCACTGAACCCAGGATCAAGGTATCCTGTTGACAGAAATGTGCAGGTCAGAGCACAGAGAGGAGTGGAGCTACCGGCAGTAGTTATGTTGGGAGGTGACGGATTAGCTGACTGGTCTGACTTACTGCAGTCAGACTACTTTGATTGTGGCTGGTTGGTCCAGTGAGGCAGCAGAGAGGAAATCATTGAACAGACGTCCAAAAATCAAAGAGATCAAGCAGAGACCATGTTGTCACTATGCTAAAGTGCTAAATATTACATGCATTAGCGTGAAAAGTAAACGTACTGGCAGCTGTTCCAAGAACCAGCTGGATTTCATGAACCTTCCTGGGCAACAAGGCACAGCTGGAACTGTGCTGATACCTGGAGCGGGTTGGGAAGAAACGACCTTGTTGACCTGCTGGGATACAGCTATGGACTTTCTTGTCTAGGTTGGACCTACAAAAGTTACCATAAGTCTCCTTTCAGCAACTCTCCAGGCTTCTCCTGTTCTCCTGTACATTACACCTCATCTTCTACCCTACTTGGGAATTAGAGCCCCAAACAAACAACTTTCACAGCATCTCAGGCACATATTGCTGAGGCACATTCTTTTACTCACCTTGTACAAGACAGAGCTGAATCCACTCTGAGACATTTCATTATTAACATCTCCTGCCTGAGCCGCATTGATGCCTAAATATAAAAACAATAGCATTTCATGTTACTATCGCAGGGGAACACCAGGGAGATAAAAATGATTTTTGTAACATAATTGCACAAATAGGGGGAAAAAAAACTATTGAACATTACCTTCCATTTTAAAGATGGATATTTGAAAGGTTTCCAGTACACCTGTGAGTCCGTCATAATTCTCAATTTTGAAGGCATATTTGTCTGTCGGTTCTGAAGCAATCTTATTAAATTTATCCAGATTTAAAACTTTGACCTGAAACCAGAATGCTGCTTGTAATTAGGAAGTACCTCCAAGTCTGATGTCAGCAAGATAAGCAGCACAATTTTGCATAACATTGGATTCAATATTGGACACGGTCTCTCCGGAGGCTGGTAGCAAGTTGAGACAACAAAATCCTAAATGAAATATTTGTTCGGAAATACAGTTTATCTTTATTGATCATATTCATGCCGAATTGATAATAAGATTGTCGACATATGACGCCATTTATCTTGTGTTTCTAGAGTTATGTGCTTTTCCGGACACATAAGAAACTGATAACATGTCATATTTCTCAAAGAGAGTTTGGTGTAATAGTTTGCACCCCCACTTTTAACTATAACCAGGTGCCCGTGGTTACAGTATTACTATGTACATGTCTGACATGGCTGTGTATCATCTGCATAGCAGTGCAACAAACTGTTCCAAAAATGTATTCCTAAGGTAAACCACATGCTTTAACTGAATAAATATATGAATCAACAGAGATTTATCTATTGGACAAATAAGACAAAATATAATATTAGCTTACCCCAATGACAAAGCGAATTATCTTTTTTGTGTTATATTTTTCAATAACACCCTCCTTGTTTGTATCAGTGGGAAGTCCATCTGTGATTAGTACCAGAACTTTAGTTGCATCATGAGAGGCACCTGCACTTGGGTTTTCAAAGATATCCTTCCTGAAACAAATGCAAAAGTACCATTGCTCAGAATATGCAAAACCTTATCTATACATCTAAATACATTAATGTGTATTACTTCAAAAATAAGATGTTCATAGTCTTACAGTTTTACTGTGCCAGTACCTGTTATTTATCCTCAACAACAGCTGTTATGTGAATGTTTTCAGTTTTTTAAGAGTTTGAGAACTGTTGGTGCAATGTAACTGAACTTACAACACAGCTGAGAGGGCTTTGTGTGTGTTGGTGAGACTCTTCAAATGCAATTCCTTCTTAAGTTTATCCGGAGCAGAACCAGCTTGATAGTCATTGAAGTCAAAAACCTTCCGGTAAGTAGAGGAGAACTGAACTGCTGCAAACTGAAAAAGAGCACATAATACAGTAAGACATAATACAGTAATCATGTAACATTATGTATACATCTTTAATTTAACAAATTAGTCCTATGAATGCTTTAATGTTGCAGTACTACAGTTACCTTGATTGACGTGCCGTTAAGGTTTTTCATTATATCCAGAATGAAATCTTTATTTTTGTTGAACTCTGTTTCGGTCATACTCTCTGAACCATCAAACAGAAATACAAGGTCCACTGTCTTTTTTGTGCATTCTGAAAAAAATACATTTGTAAAGAATATTTAGTCAGGACCAAAACATTGAGAATAATATTTAATATTTTGCTGCAAAAAGGACAAGATGTTATAGTGGGAGTGGTAGACGTTTACACTCTCTGAAGGTATTTTACTTTGGAAAGAAGGTGTGATAACGGAGAGCTCTTGAAGCTGCTCTGTGATGTTGTAGCACACGCTGTTCAGGTAGGAGTTCCCATAGCATTCATGGGCTATACTTGGACTGCAAACCTAGATCAGAACATAAGAGGGCAAAGACATTTGATTAATCATATTGCATTGTTTTGCTCAGAACTCTGAAGAGATGTCACAGAGAAAGTGTGATTTCGATCTTATCTGACTTTGCGATTTTCTTACAGTGAACTTGGAGCGTGTGGCGTCTGCAGCTATCGACAGACCAAGGTGCTTGACCGGTAGCATTTGGTTTTCGACAGAAAATTCTGCGACAGTAGCATTTGATTAGTACTTTTAATATACACAAAGCTTTTCACCTTCATTATGAAATGTTTCTATTTTCTATTTTCTGTTTCTGCATTGATGGAAACTGAATCTTTCCTGGTGTAATTCATTGTGTAATATTGACTTTGCATCACATTTATATACCTTTAGGGTTGAAGCACTGGTGGGTTTGGTTTTGGCTGCTGGAAGGTTTGCATATTGCCCCAGAACCATTTAGTCGCAAAGGTGCAGTGACAATGATCCTGTGGGTGAGGTCAGCAACAATGATTATAATCTTAACCATTTCACTGGCCAGGCTGATATGAGTAGCAAGCACAGTGTTAACTAAAAGAAAATGTTGCTGTTGTAAGGAGGGTGTATTATCTTATGGATTAGTCGCAGAATGCAACATCATTCAAAGTGACAAACCACAAACTGCTAAATGCTCTTCACAGAAGCTTATGATGACACAAACCAGAATTATCTTACAGCTAAAGTTACATGGAAAGGAAACCATGTTTGGCTAAGTTGAGCAACTTTATAATAAGCAATAAAGATTTTGACAATTACAGCAATACTTAAGATCAACTGAGACACCAAGATGCAAATGCAAACTTACCCTTTGTTCGTGCCAGACATGAACTGAAGCACTTTGTAACCAAAGAAGTCATTTTCTTCACCAATATGGACATCAGGATTTGTTATATCGATGTTGAAAGCCAAAGAGACAGGGATGGCTGTAATTTGTGAAAAAAAAGATCACATATTTAAGTTTTGTAAGCCTTAATTTAAATACTTTGAATATAATTTGAAATTATAAATCATCGGAATTTGAGAAATGTAAGATAACATTGCCATTTTAGAAACAATGTGATTTTTAGTAATCTAACACAAAGCATTCACCGCTACAGTTGATCTTGATGATAGTTAAGAATCCATATATACTGTATATTGTTTCAGTCTGCAGAACCCACTTTTCACATTTAAGAATATATTTCTAGGAGTACAAATAATTATAAATTATAAAAGTAGCTAGTGTGAAAGGACACCAAAGAACTCTTTGTGTTTGTCCAGCTTCATGTTTATGTTGATTCCTGGGTGTTTAATAGGTATATCCACTAAGGAGCAGATCAGTGCCAGATCAACCCCCAGTTGACACCAGAATATATTCCTTTTGAACCTTTACAGAGATTTTACAGAGCTTAAACATAACAAAAAAGTTGCAACATACAAGGTGTTATTATAATGTTACTGTTAAAAGAGTACTCCAGTAATTTAATACTACACTACTACAACACTGGTGGACTCAGGATGGACAGTTAAAACAAGGATCAAAATCATTGCAGCACAACCAGATGACTATATTCCACACATTCTTCTTCCTTGTTAAAACCTGGCGGTGCCTATATTACCCATAAAGCAACTTGACCACAGACAGTGGTCAGAGCATGGGGCGTGCTATGCTAATGTGTCCTCAAGCCTCTGGCGTCAATCAGAGATGAGCAGCAGGCTACAGAGCTCTGGCAAACTCACTTCTTTTTAATGCCACACCCCCAGATTATTTTCGTTTTCAAACTTGTAGTCTTCATCCCCAAGTGAGGCTGACTCAGGTGACATCACTTGAGGTAATTTATTCGTGGAGCACCCTCTGGAGTCACAGAAGACTTAATACAACTTTTTTTGCCCATGCCCAAAGACCTGTACACGGACTTTCATGTGTAAAATCAGTGGCGTGCCCCTTAAGATTATGGCAGAATAACTTTCTGCTTTTGTTGTTGACTTTAATTCAAGTCCTGATGTGCTATCCTCATCATTCAATCCCTTAATTGCATCGTGCAGATGTGTGGCATTAATTCCTGAGAACACACATAAACAAATGTCTAAAAGAAAGTGGAATATGTGAGGCAGCCAACACGTGAACGCAAACGTTAAAAACAAGTACATAAAGTGCTTAAAAAAAGAAATAAAGGTCTGGTAAACGCAGACTTCTGTAGCTCTGGAAATAAATACACCACAAAGTGTCAGGCTTTGACGCCCTATAGTCATAGGGTGCATGCATACAGTGAAAGTTGCTGTTCACAGTGACAAACCCACAGAGAATTATGCCGCTCCCAGCTGCTCTACTGAGCATTTTAGTACTTTTTTAGCTCTTGTTTTAGTTCACTCTCACCCAGTGTGCAAAATACGGGGGTCTCAGGGGGTCTCGGACTCCCTAATTAACAACTACAACTCAAAATGAGCCTAATGATTTACTATTTATCTGTATTGTAAAATGCATTTTCATGTTTAAATATTGAATGGGGAGGAGAAGCACAGAAGAAGTATGGGGTTTGGAGATTTTCTCCTAGTCTACATGATGTGGGTGTATAAGCTGTGAATGTTTCAGCTCACACACACAAACTTTTAAATCCTGTGCCAGTTGTGTGTAATATTGCACATAGTTTTGGAGAGGTGAGCGTGTGTGTCTATTCAGTTTGTCGGAGCAGGAAACACAAGTGAAAATTATTTACTGGAAATGTGGAGCTTCTGCCTGATTTTTATTATTGATCTATTTTTTTTTTACTTATATTTAGTTCCTCATTGTGGGGAGGGTTAGGGTTACTGTTCAGCAGGTGAGAACGTTTTGAAATAACGTCTCTTATTTATGTTATCTACAGCTTGTAATACAAGCAACATTTAACATTGTAGAATCAGCCTAGGCCCCAAACCACCCACATCTTGTTTAACCCCCACAACATGTGTACACCATAATAAGAAGGATTTGCGCTTATCTACAAACTTGTAATACAAGCTGCAGAGTGTGGGAACCCCAGTGCATCCT
>JAVQJF010119077.1:0-10825 GCA_036023855.1 Gadopsis marmoratus
TCTCGCACAGACAGCGTTAAGGGGAATTGCGCGACTTTGTAGGCGGGCTGTAGGCTGCCCACACAGTCAGAGTGCAAGTTCGAAACCGTAGCGAAATGTATGCATTCTGTGACGTAAAAAAAAAGAATCTGAGTTTTTGATTGGGTGGGCAAGACGTTCGTTTGGGTGGGCACTGCCCACCCTTGCCCACTGCTAGAGCCGGCCTTGCCCCTCTCTGTTCCCTCAGCAGGACCAGGACCAGGCGTTCCTTGTACCTTGCCTGCTTTAACACCACTGCATCCCTGCCCTCCTGGACTAAGTCTTTTCAGCATGTTCCTTCCTTTTCCTGGCCTGCTGTTCCAGTGAAAAAGAATACATGATGGCGTTCGGGAGCTGTCTTATATTTGTATGCAAGTTGACAATGTGTGTTCTGCCTGCGGCGGAGTGAAAAGCCCAACCCTGCAGGCAGCACACACAGCAGAACATCCCAGAGAAGCAGCTCAGCACCTTGTTCCATCCAAGCCTTGACGAATGAATGGCCATGAATCTTTGAGTGAATCTGTGTTTGCATTTCTGAACATATGTGTGTGTGTGTGTGGGGTTGGGGTTAGTGAGTTTGACTGTCACATTTTATCTCTTTACATGACAGCACCATCAAAGATTAACAGTGGGGGGGGGGAAGCACTAATGGAGGCACGCAGTGTAGCATGGTATGCTGCCACTGGGTACACACACACACTCACACACATGTACTTTGCCTCTCACGGTCTCCTGTCCATCGACTGCTGACAGATGGTGAAACAGAGCAAAAGCGGTGATGGTTCACAGAGTAGAACAGAGTTTAAGATTTAAAGTCCGTCCATTAATATTTAAAAAAATTGCCCTCCATCCAAAAATGGTTTTCTGTGCATCAATTTGTTTCTTTGGTCATTTAAATAAAATATACAGTTTGAATTAACCATTTCTGCCATGTAAGGACAATGTCAACTAAAATAAGAAAGTTACAGTACTGTTACAGCACTTTGGGAACAGTTTGAATGGTTGAAAAGAGCTATATAAGTAAGAGTGCATTTACCAGAGACAATTTACATAACATTAACCCTCAGGGCAACGCTGTTGGCCGCAATTGCAATTGATTAACATGTTGAACCTGAAGCTAGTGGGCCGCTTGAGGGTCAGCCAGTTGCCTGCTTTGCCCAGTTGATAATCCAGTTTTGGTCACATTATTAATATAGGGTACCTGGTAACTTCTGATATTAGGCAGAAGTGTGGATGAGTTCCGTGAGGTTAGAGTCGACTTGGCAAGATAAAAAAAAAACTTGCAACTCGACTTAGACTTTAACACCAATGACACTTCACGTGGACTTAATCCTTTCAAGTTGAAAATACTTGATAACTTCCCCCAAGCCGAAAGATTAAAAAGTATGTTAAATGTGTCAAAGTGTGCCACAAATCAATTCATTTCCTGAATCAACTAACAAATGCTATTCATTTTTTAACCTTTTTTGATTTTTTTTTTTGCAATTTCTTACTGAATAAAGTTTATCCTTCTTGATATTGGGAGTACTGTGTAAGTTTGCTATTGCACCCTCCTGATCATTAGGAGATGTACTGCACCATTTCCGATCTCATCAGTCTGAATGGAACTTGACTGTGAGAGATATGCATTTAAGGCAGTGCAACTATAAAGTGAGAATTCTAAGTTCTAATGTGGATTTAAGTGTGCAGAGCACTTTATTCATTCATTCATAATATCACTAGGGTAGATGAACCGTGTAGTTTTCTGTTGTGCATTTTACTTTTAAAGTGAGTATGGAGAGATTGAGTAAACTAGCTAATGATGTTTTTCCTGTGTGTGTGGTTGCCATTTTCTCCTATTGTGGGATACGCATTTAAGCTTGTCCTTTTCTCGAGTTAGGTGTGAAGGTAAGCTTCAGATGACAGCATTTTGCTCTCTCAGGTATGTATTTGTGCTGTACTCCCATTGCCATTTTCAACAAATGTATGATTCATTTCAGGTCTATTGTATTAGGTGACTGTGGTACAGGATAACACTCATGACAGCTGTGGGCGCCCATAAAAATATTATTTCATGTAATGTTTTTTTTTTGTGTGTAAATTGATGACAAACATTAATTTCATGGTGATAAGGTAGGCTAAGCCTAAAGTCATGTTATTAACAATATAATTGAATGTCATGTAATGTATTCATTTATATTAGATTTTGCTGTGGTATTTTTGGGGAGGACAGTCTCTTAGTGTCACGTTTATGGTAAGTCTGCATTGAACTTGACTGCAAGAGGCATGTAAATACTACCAATAACAAATAAATACTTCTGATGCTAATAATTATACAAATCCTTCATGATTTGTGTAAATTCAATATATTATTACTCTGTTGTTAAAATGACATTACATTTGGTGAAGCGTGCATTATGACTTGTTTAGGACTCGAACGTCAAAGTTCAGGACTTGGGACTTTCTTGTGACTTGGTCCCATCTCTGACATTTAGTCTCTGGACTAGAGGAAACCAGTGAATCCTCATATTTACAGGGTATCCGCAGGGTCTTAAAAACTATTGAAACATCTTAATCGGCATTTTACGAGGTATTATATTTTGGAACATAAATTCAGACAGACTGCCGATGATTTACCATAATTTATGGCCAATGCTGTCTTTCTTAGGCCAAATGGAAATGTATGAGAGACTATGTGACTATTAATAGTATTAATAAACTTGTCTTTGGGTTAGCCACTACTTTATTCTCTTGAGGTTTGTTCTGAATTAGGTCAAACTAAGACTCAAAATAAATTTACTGGTAGTACTATACATTTTAAACAAAGGTTAAGGTGTGTTGCTGATAACCAGTTATAATTTGTGGCATTGCAGTCTTAAAATATGTTTAAAAGGTCTGGAATTTAACATCAGGATTCCTGCATACTGCTACTTAACCCTTCACTTATTCAGTTTTTAGACATTTAGCAATAAATAAATGTCCTCACTTAGCAGCAAGAAGCTATCTGTGTTTTCTTTAAAGCAGAAGACAAATAATTCCAATTCCTTCGTATGAAATGTATCAATTTACTAATTATTTTGGTTTATTTTCCTTTGAAAGATGGTGGTGCTCCAAACGAGGTCCCGAGCAGGGAAACCTGCAAGGTCCCTATTGTATCTGAAGGAATTATTAGGGCCTGAGCAGGGAAACCTGCACCAAATTTTGTAGGCTTATGTATCATGTCCAGACTTACAAAAAAGTATGTGGGGCCCATGCCACAAACCAAACAGGAAGTCAGTTATATTGCATTAACCATCAATATTTAGGGAGTTTTAGGCCGTTTTGGGGGTCGTACTTTGTCGAACTCCTTCAAATTTCATCGGATGGACTTCAAACCTGGGCTGTGTCATCTAAAGGCCTTCGCCATGAAGAATCATAAGGATGGGAGTATTAACTTGAATGGCGTGCCCGTGGTGTGGCGTGGAAGTTAGGTTTTGTGGTGAAAGAAGAAGTGGTTTATATCTGCACTGTACATTGTCCAAGACGCACCAAACGTGTCACATTTTATGCTCCCCCCCAACCAGCCTGAAGCCATCTATATGCTAATTGTCATCCACGGTCACAGCACGAAGTGTCAGGCTTCATACTCTGACATGCTACTCGGAGACGGTTGAGTGCAGCAACTTCAAATCTGGCCAGTAAGGGCCTTAAGATGTTGATGATGCTTCACAGTGAAAATGGTGACTTTTGACAAAAGGGGAGTGGCCTATGTGTGACGGCGAAGTCCGATGTACCATCAGGAAAGTAACTTGGCTGAAATTGATCAGATCTTTTCCATATTCACAACGTCTGATCACAGTCCCGCCCTGAACACATGTAGGGGTGCATTTTTAATCAAAGTAATAGCGCCAGTTGTTTTCCATATGTTTAATCACATCTTCCAGTGGGATGATCAGAACAATCTCAAATTGGGCCACAGCAGCCTTACGATGATGCTTCACTGTGATGCATTTTTTGCCATGAACAGAAGTGGATTATAACTGCACTGTGCATTGTCCGGGAGGCGCCATACTTACCATATGTCATAACCCCCAAGCCTGAAGCCGACTATATGCTAATTTTCATCCGCGGGAGGGGGGGGGGTGGAATACCTACATTTTTCAAACCCAACTTTGTAGGCTTATGTATCATGTCCTGACTTAGACAAAAGCCTCTTGGACCCCTGCCATACGCCAAACAGGAATTGATGTATATTGCATTAACCATGAATATTTAGTGTGTTCTTCCTTGAGATTTTATCGTATCGACTTCAACCCTGGGCTGTGTCATCTAAAGGCCTTAGCCATGAGGAATTAGTTGGATGGGGGTGTTAACTTAAACGGGGTGCCCGTGGCGTGGCGTGGAAGTTATGCATTTGCAGTGAAACAGGAAGGGGATTATAACTGCGCTGTGCATTGTCCGGGAGGCGCCACACTTACCATGTGTCATGACCCCCCCGGCCTGAAGCAGAGTATATGATAATTTTCATTTGCGGTCATAGCGCTTCGCCATAAACAGGAAGTGGCACCAAACTTAGCACATTTTATGACCCCCCCCCCCAGCCTGAACTTAACATGTTTGTTGGTTTAGACTTGCGCTATATTAACAAGTGCTATGAGATAACTCTGTTATGATATAGCGCTATATAAATAAAATTGAATTGAATTGAACTGAATTACCCCCCCGCCCTGAAGCTGTCTATATGCAAATTTTCATCCGCATTCACAACGCCACCTAGTAATCTGATGCATCAGAGTGAAAAAAATTACGTCCAAAGGATGCTCGAAAACTCACGAAAATTTGCACACGCGCGCAGTTTCTAACATGAGGGATGCCATTTGGCTTCGGAGCATGGGGGGTTCGGGAGAAAAAAAAATAGTGCTACCTACAGTTTTCAAACCAAAAGCTCCCCCCTTTCCCGTTCACCTACACGCGCCAAATTCGGCATGCATATGTATCGTGTCCAGACTTAAAGAAAAGCCTCTTCGCGGCTTGGCCTGGACAACGCATCCTTCGCCATAAACAGGAAGTACTATATAAATCTGCTGTGCATTGTCCAACACGCACCAAACTTAACGTACTTCATGACCCCCCGCCCTGAAGCGGTCTATATGCTCATTTTCATCCGCGGTCATAGCACCACATAGTGACTGCAGAAAATGTCAGGCTTTGTCCAAGATGCACCAAACTTCACACGTTATGCCCCCCTTGGCCTGAAGCCGAATGTATGCTCGTTGTTGTCCGCGGTTATAGCGCCACCTACTGACAGGAGGAAATGTCAGACTTCGTCCAAGATGCACCAGACTTCACACATTTTGTTCCCCCCTGGCCTGAGGCCGAATGTATGCTCGTTGTTGTCCGCGGTCATAACGCCACCTAGTGACAGGGAGAGGAGTTTGGCGTATGGGCTCTCAGCGCCCGAGGTCCGCCAAGCAGCGGACACTGTACACATGCCCCGACGTGCACAGGCCTGCAAGGGCCCGCAGCTTTAATATTTAATTTGAAAGTCCTTTAAATACTGCAGCAAAATAAAATTTCAACTGTTATTTTTTTGTAAGCACTTGTAATAAGTGAGGTCAGCAGAAGAGACCGATGTAACATTGGCAAGAATCAACAAGGTTTCCCGAGGCATAACTAAAAAAACAAACCCCAACACTTTCACTGTAAAAGTTTAATTTTGATAAAATGAAACAACTTGATAATACATCATATACGGACAGTAAGCCCACAGCGAGTTTGACACCTCCAAAATTACATTAAAAAACAATGAAGCTGGACGGTATTTTGATTTTCTTCCCTCCAAGAACATCATCATTGTGTCCTATAAATATTTGGTACAAAAAGAATGAATTACAATATAAAGAAAAATGTAGACATTTTTGTTTTAAGCCTTCAGAGCAGACTACAGTCACAAAACACAACTGGAACATACTGCTGCTTTCACTGTAACTGCCGAAACACACAATACAAACTTCAAATCAAACTCAAATCAGAATAACAAAGAGTCTGAATGAGTAAATGGTTTTGACTTCATAGTTTTTTCCCTCACTTGGAAGATAATGTTATTTTTAACATTGAACTGAGGTTGACTGTTGTAATTTTGACCTTTTGCTTCAGTAACTAGTGTGACATCAGAGCAAATGATAAATATGCTGCCTCCCGGTGTCGGTTAATTACAACATTTAACAACGAAACCTTTGCCTGTGAATGAGAAACATGGGTTGGCTAAAACTAAGTGAATAAATCGGTATATAAGGATCTGTGCCAGGGTACCTTTGGGCAAAAACATTTGGATCATATCGTCAAACTATGCAAGTACATAGGAAAAAAGAAGGTACGAGCAGGAAATAATATGAAGCTGATAATGAGGTCACCAGTCATTAAATGACTAGCTGAGAAGTAGGGCTGTCACTTTTTCAAAGGATCAAGTTTGAACAAATGTTCCCCAACACGCAATTTGTTCAGATTAATTCGAAAGCAACCCACTGAGCTAATGTTACGTTTTAAAATTGATGTGGTTCCATTTATCCATGGTGCCCCCGCTGCCTTGTGACTTTGGATGTGTTGCTGTGATAATGTTACTGTACTGCATTTGCATCAAACAGCCCAACATTTTGCCCTGTCTGTTTGTCTGCCCTGCGATTGACTGGCGACCAGTCCAGGGTGTTTCCCTGCCTCTCGCCCAATGTCCTTCGGGATAAGCAGTATGGATAATGAATGAGCCCAACATTTATCCACAATATTTCGCATTTACAGTGTTGAATCCAAAAGGCTACCAGACATTACTTCTCAGATGATTTATGCTATGATTATCTGCTTAGCACATTTTGTTAGTTACCTCTGTTTTGAGATAAACCTGCATTTATTGCTGTTTTGGTCACTTGGAGTCTTGTCTAGGAAGTTACTGCATCCAGCCAAAAAAAAGAATTGAAATAGAAAATAAATAAATCCACAACTCCTCATTTTTAGTCCTTCTTTTTTGTATTGCAACATGAGATACAATGTGTTAATTAATAAGAGGTGCTGGTGGGTGGTTTTTTTTAACTTTGGACAGATCCAGTCTAGCATATTCCCCCTTTTCAGTCTTTATGCCAAGCTAAGCGGCAGCTTCATATTTGCCATACAGACATGAAAATGGAATCAATCTTGTAGTCTAACTCCCGACAAGGAAGCAAACAATCCTAATTCCCAAAAACAAAACACTGACATATTATTATCACATTATTCTTGTTATGGCTAATGTGTTATCAAACGGTTGCTTACATCCAGCAGGTAGTGTGCAACGCTAGCATCCATATGGATTATGTTTATGTCCACCTGATGAATGAAAGTCTCCTCTTAGTTGCTCTTAGTTGCTATATGCGCCGCTATGTTCTCCAGCTACTCTGAGTCTGTCTGCTGTGTGTTGCTTAAAACAGTTCCCGACTCGCAATCAAGTAATCTTGCTCAGTAAATTTGCAGGCCTGAAAACCAAAACAATGAGCTGAAGGACACTAAAACACTCCCTTTTCACATTACATGTAGTAATTTGATCCACTGTAATTATAAAAATATTAATTAGTGCAGCTTTAATATTTGACCAAAACCACAATCTGTGCCTTACAAATGGCTTTATGCGCTTTAACACTGGTGAATTTGGTGAGTTCATTCACACACCAACAGTAGATGGAATTTTTGAATAGAAAGTGACAGCTCTACTGTAAAAGGAGGGCTTTCCCATGTCACTCATGTAAATATGAATGAAAATACTTTCTTTAACATTGTTCAAGAACTGCATGACATCGGACGTTGTATTTTCTTACAGAAAAAAGAAATTCAAGATTTATAGAACTTAGTATACTTCCAATATAACTCAGTTCAACCACATTCCTGATACAATATACACTTAATCAAAAGCTAAAAATCTAAAATTGATGCCAAGAACATATATCTTTTCTTGTATGCAACACAAAAAAACAACCAAAAATGTAAAAAACCTGTGTAAAACATAAAGAAATCAGTGCATTTAGCCACATGAGTTGTCCTCTTTTAATCCGTGTCCCGAAGAAGGCGATTATCAAGTGAGGATCCTTCAGAACTGCTCCTCTGGAATGTTCCTTTTGTACAAGACAGCAAAAAAGACAAAAAGCAATCATTTAAGAGTCATTAGCCCCCTCCAGTCTCAGCCAACCCACAGGCATCCATAGTTCAGCTTGAAGGGCAGCAGAAGGCCACTTTGTCAAAAACAAAAAGAAAACTTGTCTCCCCTGCACTCTTCATATCATATCTGCAGAGGTAAGAGTTTGCGATCCAGTCCTGAAATAACTACACTGGGGTTTTGTTGACTGACCTGGTTCCCCAACGCTTTCCTCAGTTTGCTTCGAATGGCACATGTAAAGCCACAAGAGGCACTCCGAAAAATGGTTATTTGGTAATGAAGAAAAGATTAAATTGAAGCCTGAAAGTATTCAAAGTCAAATTCCCAATAAAAAATCCAGTCCAATTTTGATTCAAAAGTCCACTCAGGCCTGAAATGAGCCTTTAGCGAGGTTCACACTTCTTTTTGGGCTCCACTGTCATGCTGGTTAATTTACATTTCTACGTAATTTAGTTCCCATTGTCAAAATCAGATATTTAAGACTTTAGTCCCCTTTTGAAAATGACTTGTTAAGCATATTTGATCCATGTGCAGTGAAGTCAGGTCAAGGAACAGGTGCTGCTCTTAAATATCCCATTAAATGGAATTAACATCTGCCAGCACATCTGTTGCTTCATCATGTGGAGTCTGTGTCGTCTGTATTATTAAAAGTTCTCACCTTTTCTTAAAGCTCATTAGAAATGTTCACAACCATTAATGTTGAGTTTGTGCTAGTTAGGTGTTGCTGTCCACGGCCCTGCATTGGTCAAAATCTTTCCTGAACCTGCCTCTTTGAAATGGAAGTGAGTGTGTGTGTGTTTGTGGTGTCTTTGTTAGGAGAAGTCACTGTCCTCAGCCCCGTACAGATCAGCTAGTTTCCTGAACCTGGGCCCCCAGTCACTCAGGTAGTGGTAGTCCTGCTCAGCCTCCGATGACACAGAGCCCAGCGAGCTCAGTGACTCGGCCACTGAGCCTGCTCCCTCATAGGCGTAGGTGGCCAGCGAGTCGTACGGCGGTGCCGTCGGGTTACAGTCGTTCTCCAGCACTCTCTGATTGATGAATTCCCGTACGTCCCCGTTATCCCGTGACGCCATGCTTACTGGCGGCATGATAAGACCAGAGGCAGCAGGGGCAGGGCGGCGGTACGGTGGGTATAGCAAGGTGTCACTGGGGATGATGTCACGCCTTTGTTTGGCGGACTCCTCCAAGGTGGCGGCAGTGTCTGGGTGTCGCAGTGCTCCAATGTCGAACGCCTGGGTGTCCTCCTCCCCTCCGCCCTCGTCATTGTAGCTCACCACGTTGTCCCGGACATCCTCCTTGGAGATGATGAGAGGTTCCTGCTTTCTTTGACGTTTCAATGCTGTGAACAGAACCACGATCACTACAGGAGACAACAGACAAAAGATTAGCCCATTACAGAGTGAACGGCACTGACCAGAATATACAGCCACATACAGGACACTGTCAGCTTTCGTTTGGCAGCTTTGTTTTTATTGGATACGGCAACATTGTACACAAGTGAATTGCTTAGGCCTGGGATCATGGTGACATCACTACAACAAAGTCAGGGCAAGAAGCTAACACCGCATCAGTCCCCAGAAGGTTGCGCCGAGCTAAGCACATGAGGGAGTTTGAAGTGACGATAATAACTCCCCCCTAGAGGAACGTAGATTTAGAGCCTACGGGTGGATGCTGGGTTGGAAGTGGGGCTTTTGAAATGCTAAAGCAAGTTGCAGCATAGCTTTCAGGTGAGCGGCGTTGCAGCAGACATGGCAGCAAAAAAAGAGAGCAGAGCACTGACAGCTGAAAGTACATCAAACGGCTGCGTTGGATATATGTTGCAGTGAGTGTCATACTGGAGTTTAGTTGGCTGCCTGAACTAGTTCACCAGCTTCATTTCATTTTTGTAATAAACCTGAATGCTCTTTTAATCACCAGCTGCTAATAACACAATGGCACAATGGTATGTATAATGCAAAGATGTACAACAGAGCTAGATGTGCTGTGAAGATGAGCATGATGTCAGAGAGGAATTATCAGACACTGAGAGAAATCTAAAGGTGAATTACAGAATTACAGAACAAGAAACATTTGTATAGATAAAGTACAGTATGTAGAGAGGAGGGAGAAACAAAGATGAACTGGCTTCACCATTTGCTCTCCTTTCTGGTATAAATACCTCTTTCTTTGTATAAGTTACAGCTACATTTGTTATCACACATTTTCTTAAAGGCAGTGTTATCACGCTCTAAGAACACTGCCTACTGGAGAGTGATAACATCTACAATGTATTTTCTTTGTGGAGAATTGTTGAAATGTTGCTGTGCTTTTGTATTTGGTTTGAGTCCACCCTGCACAGCTACAAGCACACCAGGACTTAATCATCTAAGCTACAGATGAGTGTGACGGACCTGTCTGCACTCTTGCTATAATTTCTCTTCTCTGGTGTTCATTCCAGCTGAGAGCGCTTGAAGAACTATTGTAGCTGAATATGAGCAGCAGCCTGCTGTAGTTCACCCTTAATAGCCAGTTCATGTTGCTTCACCATTTGCTCTCCTTTCTGGTATAAATACCTCAGAATAGAATTTAAAATCCTTCTCCTCACCTATAAAGCCCTTAATGGTCAGGCACCATCATATCTCAAAGAGCTCATAGTACCCTATTACCCCACTAGAGCATTGCGCTCACAGAATG
>JAVQJF010119090.1:0-32655 GCA_036023855.1 Gadopsis marmoratus
GTCAAAGATGGCAGCAGCTCCACCTCCTCGGCCTCGAGGAATGTGAGTGTTGATGTGACTGGATTCATTTAGGCTGACATATTCATCATGACACAGCCAGGTTTCAGTAAGACAGAATAAATCAATATGATGGTCTGATATTAGATCATTAACTAGTACAGCTTTTGCCATATTTTCTCTTTCACTTTCTTTCCGTTTGTGTCAGAGCTCAAACTTAAAATGTCCTTTTTTCAATATAAAGAAATCACTTCTTTCCTGCATTTGAAAAACACACTGTATCTGCCAAAATGTGGCGATTTCTTTGCATTTATTAAACAATAGTGCATATATAAAAGACAAACAAGATAAATGCAAACAGCTGTCTCTCAATGTTTCTTTAACCTCTGCAGCCTGGGGTAGTAACAAGTCTCCAGTTGCTTCATCTGTGTCATAGAAATTTCATTATTGCCAAAGCCTATTAGACCTGATTTCCAGCGATGCTTAGGATCCATTTGTACTTAAGAATAATGTCATTTTTTAATATCCTTGCCAGGAAGCATAAGAAGAAAAAGTACAATGGTAAGTTAATTAAATTTGGAACATTCCAGATTTTAATCATTGACTCAAAAGGTAACAAAATGGAGAGAAAAGCTAAACAGTGATTTTCTGCCTATCTCCACCTAAATAGTGAGAGAGAAATGCATGTATTTCATTTACAAGAAGAGTCCTTTTTCCAGAGGTTCAAAGGGAAAGCTGAGGCATTTTAAATTAGACATGGGGCCCTGTACGTTTTGACTAGTTTTATCTGTAATTACATTACTCATCTCTAAATCACGCTCTCATCATGCTTAATCGAGCAAAAATTGGACACGTAAGAAAAAATAATTAAGGTGCCCTTTTCCATCAAAGAACTTCATTTCTAAATACAGGAGACATGTTCGGGGATTTTTTCTCTGCACACTGGGAACACTGAGCACCGCTCATTTCAAGCAATTTTGGACATTTTTCTTCCAAGGACACTCGCTCATTATAAGACGTTACATTTGCTGCGTTTTAAGAGGCTTTTTGGTGACCACCCACTCAAACTGTTAACTAACAGCAATTAAAGGTCAAATGCAAGTTATTTTGTGTTGAAATCTTTAGTTCTTAGTGATTAAAAAGTAATTATTATATATCCTGAACCTGACTTGAAATGTGTCATTACCCTCAGGCCCCGTCAGGCTCGGCTGAGTCACAGGCTTCTACTCCAGAGCGCACACAGGAAGGTGCCGCATTCACACTTCTCTTATGAGCAGGAGGACACAGCACCGATAGTATGAGGGACGTTGCAAAATCTGAGTAGCATTAACGTGTGTTCAGACTGATCGCAAAGCAAATTTCAGCGGCGGCACTACAGCATATAAAGTTAGTAGAGTGAAGCAAGTGCAAACAAATAGATGTATTGCTAATAGATTTGGGTGTTTGGGGCAAATAAGTACTGCAGTCGTCAAAGTCTCGTTTATCACAATGCGAACAATTTGCTTCGTGTGCAGACTGAACATGAGTACAAAATTGTATGTTGCTGCGCAATGTCAATATTGAGTTAAAGGGTCATTCCGACATTTTTTACAAAGTTTGGTGTCAAAATGACTAATGCTGTCAGAGTCCGTCCACTCAACGTGCTTGTTTCGCCACTGCCAGGCTCAGACTGTTACCCGACGTGCCTGACAACATTATTCTCCTGTTCGCACCCATTTATTTTTACATAGCATTTATTTTGAACAGGCCTACAATACAGATTGCATTATAATATAAATTACATTATTGTAAATATTAAGCTAATGCTAATGCACAGGTTTTCAAAAATCCCAGTGGTTAGTGCCACATTGGCCCATGTGTTCAACCAGTCACTCTACACTTACGTCACTCAAGGTTCCTCTCGTGCTGGGAGAGTATCTACTCCGAAATAGAGGCTTAAAATGTCCCACGAAATGGACTAAAAACTACGATCGTTCCCAGTTCTTGCAGTGTGGACAAAATAAAAAAGAAGGGAGGTTCTTTTTCATAGTTCTAAGAAGCTGTTCTTAGAACTATGAAAAAGTTCCTCCTGATCAAAAATGCCAAATATAACCACTGAGTCACAATGCAAATAAATTAAATATATAAATCTGTAACATGTATTTCACTGCAAATGACGTGCTAAATTAAGAAATTCAACTGTTGCACAATAACGGGTTAAAGGACTTTACCTTATACTGACTGGAAATACAACACTGGCATATATCACCTTCATTATTGATATGGCAAACACGTTAGCAAAAAGTGTCCTATTCACACACCCAGAACACAGCATTAGCTTTCATTTAGAGATATTTCGAGTTTGAGGCCACCCGACAAATGCATGTCCACTATTCATTTTCCTTTCAGCTGTGTTTTGGTCTCCACCAACTCCACCAATATCTGGCTCTTTAGCAGCTAAATGCTCCACTATGTTCATCTAACTTTGTCTGCCTGCCATAGTGGGTTGTTAGAGCTTTTTTGCTTCCTGCTACGTCACCGCTGATAAGAGGCTGTAAAACCAAAACAATAAAAATTGTGTATATAATATGTTGAAAAGCTCCATAGAACTGAGGGAAACTAAACGATTGGCTGATAAATGCTTGTGGCTTCATCGCTGTGGGCGACACCATTCCTAATACACAGTGGTTCGATCCATTGTTAATATTAAAATATTGACAGCAGCTTTAACCAGGCTACCTTTACAGCACTCCCACCACAAATCTCCCATAGAGCCACAGATCAACATATGCATTTCTCCACTTTCCATAAATTACAAATAACAGGAGTCGATATCTGTCTGTGAAACAAGTCTTGGATTCAGTAGGCAATGTGTATAGGATTGCCTGTCTGTAAATAAACCAGAGGACCAGAGTGCAATGCTGTTTCCATGGCAATGAGTAGCAAACTAAAGTAAGTCAAGCGACTGTTGGAGCGCACTTCCTGGGCTGAGCGACAATTACAGTGGCTGTTAGAGCATCAAAGGCCATTATAAAACTGTCTCTGTAACCCTTACAAGCAGAGGAGGGACGGGGAAGAAGTTATAGAAACTTTGGTCTTCGTTTCTCTTCAATAAAAGGTGGAAAAGGTGGAAAGAAAAATAAATCAGTTTCAATTTAACAGCTTTTCGCTTGTCTAAGTGCCTTCCTTTTTACAAGCAGCATTAGTGTCTTTTATCTCACAAACACAGCCTTAATACGAGGTTTTTCATCATCTATTCTTTGTTTTGCTGTTAATTAGTAGACCTTCATCCTCATGCACTGAGGTTGGAGGAGCACAGTAGTCTATTAATTCAACCCTGCCATTAATTCTTCCGCTCGCCTCTGCCCTCAAAGCCACCGAATCCACTTCATTATTCTCTTCCCACTTTGAGTAGCAGTGAGTACAGCATCGCTCCAAAGCCACGAATGGTTCAGTACCTAGAGAAACATAAGTCTCTTTCCTCAAAGATGAGGGGTTTGACATGTTTGGGTGGCTGAAAAGGATCAAGAGGTGACTGGTGAGCAGGTGGTCCATTAATCCCAGGGTTGGCAGTTTGATTCTCGGCTCTTCCTGTGGGCAAGACACTGAACCCTAAGTTGCTCTCAATGGATGCCAACAACTCGCATGGCAGCTCTGTCCCCATCGCTGTCTGAAATGGCGAATGAGACCAATCTGTTAAGCGCTTTGGGAATTAAATTTGAAAAAGCACTATATAAGTGAAGTCCATTTACCATTTTGTGCCTTCATTAAAATTTTGTTACAGTGATCCTCTGTCACAATAAAGTTTTTTGTGAACTGAGTGTATATTCACATGCACCCTTACATTTTATCTTCCCTGATTGTCTGGAGGCCCCACGCAGATTCCAATAACTGATGTAAAAGAGACTCCAGCAAGAGCAGGCCACAACAAAAGAACAATTTGACTAGTCACCTCTAGGCCCCAGGACGACAGGTAATTGCGTAGAGTATTTGCCAGATAAACCTGTTTTGTTCTGCTGGGGCACATTATCAACAGACGCCCCAGTGCTGCAATCTTCACTCTTTCCATAAATTACACTTTCCTATCGGTCCATATCTGCCTTCTTCTGAGTGTTGTGAATTTTGGGTTGTAAAAGGAGCACAAGCTACGTTTCCTGCCTGAAGGCAATAAACTTTCTCAACTTTGCAAGCTAAAGCCCAACTGAAAGTAGTCAAAAATAATGTCAGTGTTTTTTTTATGTAAGTTAATTATCTTCTGTTATTAAAAGGTAGAAAAAATATCAGAAATGTTCTTTTGGTCTAAGCTGGCTGGAGGGGTGTGCTGTTGTCAGTGTTTGATTGACAGCATATCCGGGCCAAGACTTCCTCTTCCGTGTGCCAGTTTACCGTCCGATTGCATTCTCAGAATCCATTGGCTAAAAAGTTCATCTCTAGGGTTACGACACTGACAAAAACCTAAATCGTCGTCAGATTTTTGCTATCCACATACCAAAATCTTGTCCCTTGCCTACAGATTCTGCATTCATTTGTAGATATCTGTTTATAGCGACAAGATTTTGGTACGTGGAGAGCAAGCTGACGTTAGCGTTGCACTTTTCCCCGGTCAGTTGGTTTGGTAGCAACAAGCTAAGGTGCAGCACAAGGCGGGAGTTCATGTTTGTAAGTTAGATGAGAAGGAGACTTTAGCAGGAAAGCTAATGTTTTGTTGGTGGGTTGTTGTTGTTGTTGTTCAAAGATTTTTCCATTGATCCCTTCTACATTTTTGACCCTGGTATGATCACACATAAATTCATTGGTCTTCTTACAAAACATCTAACTTGTAAAGTCTATACATTCATAGCAGGGTGACACATGAGGGTCTTACTCTCTTGTAGCCACACATACCACAGTCCATCCCTGTTAACTGCTGCCTTTCATGAAGCCTTGTAAAATCATACAGTCTGCCAGACATTCTGTCACCTGTGCTGTTCCCATTTGTCGATGCCTGCAGCCTCCTCTCAACAACGCCATTACCATGAAGCTCAGTTTGGTGCTGGAGAAATAAGTGACGATTGAAAGAACTAGAGGCAGGCCGGGGAGCAGGTGACGACAAAGTCCCAAGCCACATTCTGAATCAAACCCCGTCCTCTGGGAACTGACTTCTTGGAGACTCAGCTCTGCACCTCTAGAGGCCCCGGACCCTGGCGCTGATGGATATCCAGGTGGTTGGCTGTGAGGGAGGAAGGGCCCATTAGCAGGCGGACGACGGTCCGAAGCCGACAGGGTTAGTGTGAGACGCAGCACAGCTGAAGGGAGCAACAGGGGCTGTCATCATCACCATGACAGCTAAAAATGGACCCCATCCCCATGCTAATTACTATGAAACCATAGGCAGAATGACAATGAAGAAATGTTGATGACACTGTTGTTCCATTTAGCTCTGGCCATTTGTCTGTGTCAAGTTGCATTTCACCATGTAGTTTAATGAAGTGTATTAAGAAGATACTTTCTCTCTTCAGGCCTTTGCTTTGAACTAGTAAGTGGATGCAATAAGTTAGCAATAAACGCCAAGTGTCATTTTCTTAGAGGAAGCATTTGTAGTACGATTTTAGTGGATCTATGTCCTCTTTGTGTTATACAATGGACAACAACCACGCTAACCAGGACTGTCGTTCAGCAGTGTATTGCAAGGCTCCGTCATCTGCAATTTTAGAAAAGCAAAGCATTCACAGGGTCTCTCTTGCGTAAGTGCTCTCTGTGTCTATGTGATAATACCATGAGCAGAGTCACAATATGCAGCTAGCCAACATGGTCTCAACAGTTCACCTTTGCTACATGTCACCCAAATTTACTCACATTCAAAAAAGACGTAAGAAAATTAGGAGCTTTGGCACCAGATGTGTGCCGGAGCACTGAAGTATACGTACTGTTTAGCAGTAACAGGTCAGAGTCTTAACTGAATGGAAACATGTTTGACAGGAGCACCCACCCATCAGCAACATGATACCAGCAACAAGGAGCGTCCCCAAAGCCCCTAAATCCCTCTGTGGAGAGCGTCTTTTCGCACCTGCAGGACATGAACACCAACATCATGGCCGCAATCCATCCACTACCCTGCCAGGCCAAGGTCGACAATCTGAGGGGGGCAGGGGAAGCCATTGCTCAGCCCAGGTCACGTCTCTTGGGATGGGATGATTTTGGGCTGCTTTGCTCTCCCCCCCAAGGATGATGGGCTCCTCCAGTTTGACTAATGCTTTAAACACACTCTTAGTCAGCAAATCACACAGTTGCTATGATATAGACCGGTGTCAGGCTGTGTTTGCTAACAGCTCTGCAACTAGCCTGGTGAAGATTTACTGCCCGAGTATGATTCAGACAGTGATACAAAGCCGGTCGTTTCATCAGAAAAATACATTTAGACTGAACTCTATGTGGCCTAAGACGCTTACCATGTAGCCACAATGTCCATGGTTCAATTCAGAC
The DNA here is from genome assembly GCA_036023855.1 of Gadopsis marmoratus. NCBI lineage: Eukaryota > Metazoa > Chordata > Actinopteri > Centrarchiformes > Percichthyidae > Gadopsis > Gadopsis marmoratus. The sequence goes on from JAVQJF010119090.1 coordinate 6,439, forward strand.
CTGTTAAATAAGGGGGAAAATTACCAAATAATAATGATGCACTACCACTTTAATTTGACAGTATTAACTCCATGTCTAGTAATGTGTGTAATAATGTTTGTCTAGTAAAACTGCCATATTTGTCTCATTGTCCCATTAAGGATCCTTATTTGCAAATACTGTTAGACTGACTCTTTTCATAAAAAAAAAAAAAGCTCATAAATTACTTCCTGAGACACAATTTGAGCACTGTATCTGAATACCTGATTTGCCATGCCATTCTAGACTAGAGAGAGCAAATAGATGGCTGGTGGTTTTTATACAATTTTGCACAGCTACAAAGTAGAAAACCTGTTGCTGTAGCCAACTGAAGTCTTTGTTTTTGAATAAACAATAGATTTATGGCTCATTCAGACAGGCAAATAGAGACTGATACAAGTGTTTTGTCTCAGCTCTGATGGTTCTAGTAAAATACACACATTTAAATCCAAGCTAAGCCCTGCAACTTGTTCTCAAAGTGGTAAGAGACTTCATGTGAAACAGTCAGGATGTAATTCTAGCGATATTTTTTCTTGTAGAACTATCTGGTGTTAAGGTACAGGACATTTTTAAGATACAATCTTGCCTCACAAATTACCCCAGAGGCTGGTTGCCATGGGAATAAGATTAACTTATTATATTTTAGCGTCCACACAAAAGGACAACAAACAGTGCAAGAGCCTTCATCAGATATGGCTTCCCAGCCTAGGGAATGTTTAATGATCACCCAAGTGCTCAACAAAAGCTAAAAGAATCTAGAGGTCTCTCTATTGCACAAAAAAGACAGACAAACAACTTAGTACAGATACAGAACAAAACTGCACTTCATCTTGCCTCTAATTACACTAATGGAAGTCCCTTTGTAGGCCTCAGTGGTTCCAAACCGTGGAGCTAAAAGAGGATAGGCACTCTGCTAAAGGTCCCATTGTGCTGGGTAAGCCTCTGGCTTAGGCAGAAAGGAAGACAGGACCAGCAGTAATTAGTTTAGCTCCCTCGCTGCTTCACATATTGCCAGGAGAAAGCTTTGCCCAGTGAAAGGTGTCTCCACAGGGCTCGCTGGCTAAAATGAGGGCGGATCATCTACTACAGCCCTATGAAAAGGCTAGGAGGTTCCTAGCCTCCAATTTGACATGCTGTGACTAAATTGGACGAGGGGGAGTCACACAGTATAGATGGTTAGATGGCTGAAGGGACCTAATTATGAAGGTAGTAAGGGAGGATAGAGGGGTATTCACTGAGCTGCTGAGACCAGCAACCTACTCGTATAACTCTTGATACAAAGGTCAACAATGCAGTTAAACAGAGACCTGGCTGTACTCAGGACTCATGCATGTGGTATTAGAACATAAGCATAATGAGCACAGAGGAACAGATGAATGGGATTACTCACATCAGGCCCATTCAGTGTCCCGCGCATTTTTCAATCAAGAACGGTACACAAAAATTGCATTTAAATACTTCAATGTGATTTTTTGGAGCCACGAGACACACAATGCATTATTCCACAAGGGAAGTCCCACTCAGCTGGTGCTTAAATAGGCTAATACAAACCATAAACATATTTGTAATTGCTGTTACGGAAAAGAGAATTGCTGACTGCAGTGCATATGGAATGGACAAGGGCAAAGGCTTCCATGGGAAATGTATAAAATCCTGCCACAGTTTTCCTGATAGGCTGGCATTTCCCAGTGTTTGTCTTAGCCAGAGTTGTTTTCCATTTTCATTGACATTTTTTTTCTCCCACTGTGGATGTTGTCTTTGGGAGGTGGGTTTTTCACACTTCAGCGAGCAGCCTAAATGGTTTCCTGCCCAAAGTCGGCCATTTTTCCCAGCCCTTTGCCCTGTCTGAATGGATACCCTCTTCTTATTTACCCTCACCATGAAAGAAAAGAGCCAAAGTAATCTCCCCTTGTTTTAATCAGGGCTGCGCAGGAGCATTGTACAGAACCAGGGGGTTTGTGCCTTTGTGCTGGCCTTGACTGTCTTGATTCCGTTGGCATTTTCTGGCAAGGTCCGACACCCGGGGCTTTTTTAATTTGCTCTCTATTGACTCCGTGTTAATTGGGTTGGGGAAAGATGCATCCAGACCTCAACCCCAAGTTCAGTCATCTTAAACCCTCTTTGTGTTTTTCACACGTTTCACAAAAGATGCACAGCCTGCTGTGATGCAAGCAGTGTGAGGGAAGGGGAGGAGTGGAGATACTCAAAGAAAAGGAGGAGTTTTGATTCAGGGTTTGAAATGTACATTTGAGAAAGGGGGAGATAACACCACGTTGGATTTCTAAGTCGTAAATCAACACCGTCTTGGCTTAGGCACTTTTGTGATTGGGTGATCTCCTGGGTTAACAGGGTCACAAGTAATTACCTGTCTGTCTATTTGCCCTCATTACCACCTGTTATTAACATGTGAACTGCATCTGCATAGGTTATCTGGATAAGAATGTACGTTAGAAAAAGCTATAGCCTAAATGCACTGCGAATACTGAAAAAGTAGCCTACGTATTTTGACAGCTGTCTCCAGCTGTCACATTGTAGCTGCCAATGTTAGTATCCTGCGTCGCTTCCCTTCACCATGTTTGCTGAAAGGTTCACCCTCTACGCCTACCTAATTAGCATATCTAGTCAGAATTTAGATGAGAACACTTAATTAATACCAGTTGTTCATTACCCAGATAGCTTATCCATATGCAGATCGCATATTTATCTATCAGCAGTTAGGAATAATGCTGGCCATAGCTGCCTATTACTGCCTTTGTCTCTGTGTGGGTGGGAGTGTAAGGTTAGGGGGGACTGGGGTTTGGGGGCTGACTCATACAAATGAAGTGTCCTGGTAAGAGCACCAGTGTGTTTAAGTGTGTAATCATTTGTTGCCTCCCTGTTGACCCACTAGCCTGATGAAAGTCAATGCTAAAAGAATCATGGAATTGCAGCAATTCCAGAACGCACCCCAAGGAATCTCATTAAGGAGCTTCACACGTCGATGGTGCAGCCTCGCACTGCTGTTTTTCTTGCAGAGCAGGAGCAGTCCATGGAGGATTTAACTGGATAATGGTATTGGTTTCACATCAGCGCGGGAGCAGGAAGACCACAGTGGATAAGCTGCGAGGACAGCCTCTCTCTCTCTCCCGTGTCTCCTGCTTCTTGACTGAGTAATTATTCCTTAAGCCCACCTACCCAGGCAACAAAAATAGAATTGATTTCCCATTATGTGAAGCATCACTCCTGCTGGGGAGGTCCTGTCAGGGTGACCAGGCAACAAGCAGACATGTCTAACCTGAGAGCCTTGGACCGGCTGTGAGCTGCTGCACGGGGCTATCAATGTGATCCTGTGCTTCATTTCCCAAAACAACCTTTCTCTCCCAGAAGAGTCACTTGACCACAGTCAGAAAAGGCTGAGAGAGATGGAGCCAGACCCACACATCCGCACACACTGCTGGGCTTCTTCACTCTAAAGTGTGTGGGTTTGTAAAAGGCCTCTGCTCTCATACAATGTCAAAGTTAAGATAAAGATTAAGAAGTTAAAGGAAAACTCTGGGCCCTAGTATTTATTTTTGTACAAATGTTGGGGTCGAAATGACTAATCGTTACCAAAGGTTTAGGAGATGGTCCAGACGTTTTGCCTCCGCCGACATCCTCACACAGGCTGCAATGGCTGCAACGGAGTCCTTTACGGCAATTGTGCTCATGAAAAGTCCGTCCACTAAAAGTGCTTGTTTTTGCCGCTGACAGGCTCAGACTGTTATTCCAAGTGTCTTACAACATTATGGATTATTATCCCTACAGAGACAGACCATTTCGTTAAACTCTTCTCTCCAACTCCACCTCCCGCGATATTTCACAGCGAGACTTTGTATTTCTGGTTAAACAAAAAGGATCTTACTCTTTAACAAAACCATCTGTCTCTATTGATATTATACATATAGTCATTTATTACATTTTTGTTATGCTTTTTCTTCCATATATAGCCCACCTACACCACACCATGCTGTGCCAAGTCGTATGTATTTCCACTGTGAGCTCACAGCTGTGGTAATCCATGGCGTTCAATCAATGCAAAACCAAAGCCCCATCTTGCGCTAAATTGACCGTCTCAACACATGTGAGTTCAGCTTGAGTGAAAGCTCTGTGCTTCTCACGCTCCGCTCGTCTTTGGGGTTTTTTGTGAAAAAAAGTAACTTAACACAGCACTATGACTTTTAATATTGCCACAGAAATGTTTTGGGCAAGATGCCCTTTTTCACTGTGTATTTTGGCACTTTCACAATGAATGTACACAGGTGTGGTTAATTATAGGTGACTGCAACCAGCACAACAAGAATTACATGCCAATGGGGGGGAGCCACAACTTTAACAGGCACAGAGTCGCCAAAGAAACTCAACACAAAAGATTTTCTCCCTTTTCTACATGGCATCTTTGATTATTTGTGCAATGACATCACTGGATTATCCCAGAGGATGGGAACGACTGAAAAAAGACATGTACGATGTGTGTGTGTCAGTCAGAACTGGAGAAGCCTTTTGGGTGAGAAGCAAAACGTCCAGCGGCCCTCGACTTAGCTCTTGTAGATGCACCGAGAACTGGATGACTTCTTGATCGGTGCTACTATGACTTTGCTGCCTTGCAGAGCAAAGAACCAGCAAATGAAGGAAACACAAAAAAAGGCTATGGAGTGCAAACTAGAGTTAGCGTATCTCTTGTTTTGAGTCACATCAGCTCACATTGTGACTCACAAGCTCCTTAATCCTGCCTGAATGCCTGGAATCAAACTACAAGTACACTGGTTTGAGCTCAAAATTACATGCATAATTATTATTATGCCAAACTCAATTTAGCTTTTATCTACTGCCTGTCTGAAAGCGTATAGGTTTGGTTTGTATGGCATAAGGCGTGAAGTCCCTTTTGAGCCCTTGGCTCTTGCTGCTCATAACCATAAGTGTGTGTCCAAATGTGATACAGTCAGGTGATGGCAAAGAAAAACTGTCAAGTAGCAATGCCCCATGTGTAGGCCAAGGGTGATGAAAACCTGAAAAACCTTGTTGTTCCAGAAAAACATCTGAGGGTCCTCATGCCGTCACCCTTTAGAGCAGTGGGAGTGAGGACCTGTGTGCAAATATCTTGAGTTCGTAATCAATAACTCCCTGTCATTGTAGCCTCATCTTATACAGCTGGTGGGAAAACTGCAGTGAAGGCTTGGCTTTTCTGTCACAGTGAAGTCCTGTAGAAAAACAGGCTACATCTTTATTGGTCTATTCTAATGGAGATGTCATTCACACCGCTGCACTTAAGACCCTGTAAGATGCTGTAAGGTTTACTACTAAAAGCACTGCCAGTACCCATCATTGTGACCGGCTCCAGCTGGCCATACTTGCACTCATTCACACTGACATATCATCTATATATTTTGTACGATTTTATTTTATTCTGGAACTTATATCCTGTCTCCGGTTCTCAGGTTTGTCCTGAATTCGGGGGGAAGGGCCTTCATGTCCTTGCACACTTTAGTCCTTTTTTATGATTAATTGTATTATTATTTTGATATATATATATTACAGAGGTGTTTTGATATTCTTTGGAATGGTGTATTGCCTGCTGTTATTTTATTAGTTTCACCTTATCTCTTTGATCACAGCAGCTGTGTGTCAGGAACGGCGGCGTGTAGAGGAGGGAAAGAGGGAATGAGCAGGCTTTAATATAGATGACAACAAAAAAGGCGTTTACAAAGGTAAGGTGAGCGGGGAGCTGGTATAACGCCGGCAACAGAACACAGACCATCCACACAGACGACAGCATAGATCACTAACATTGTAGCTGCCATTGCTTTGCATCATCTGTATGTGGAATTGTACTGTTTTACTGTGTGTTCTCTTTCATCCTGCTCTCTCTCCCCCCATTATCTTTTTTCTCTCTCTACCCAACCGATCGAGGCAGATGACGCCCACCCAGAGCCTGGTTCTGGTTCTGGTTCTGCTCGAGGTTTCTGCCTCTTAAAGGCAGTGTTTCCTTGCCACTGTCTCGTAGTGCTGCTCATGGTGGAAATGTTGGGTCTATACATGTAGAGTTGGTCTAGACTTGCTCTATATTAATAAGTGCTATAGGATAACTCTGTTATGATATAGCGCTATATAAATAAAATTGAATTGAATTAGATGCCACAGAGAACCACTGAACCGAACACACTTAAATCCACAGGACACTAACGAGGGGATGGACCACAGGTGAACACCGAGGGGACAGGTGAAAACACTTCAACAATCAGGGAAACACGAGGGTGACAGAGACGGGACACAAACTCAAACACAGGAGAGCTAAGGCAATAAACAGCCCAGAATGCAGAAGACAAGCAACAGAAAACACGAAACAACCATTCACACCGACCCGGGGCGTGACACTGTGTTGATCCTTGATTACTCTCGTGGTTTTTTAACCTCATTGTTCTATGTCCTTAGACAGGACAATCCTCCACAATTTCAGCAATGCACTTTTGTTGTTGAATAAAATGTGTGTGATGTAAATAAATGTCTCATTTAAGAAACACAGGAAGGTCCTGTGCCTCTGTGTAAACCGTAGCCCAGTAACTTCAGCTCATGATAAGTCCTGAGTCACGCTATGATTTTCTTGCAATACAAATCCCATGAAAACACAGTAAAACTGTGGCGTTCAGCTCCAAGCCCATTCATTCCTACTGAAGATGTCAAGCTTTTCCTTCTATTTGTGACCCGAAAAATCTTTTTTAAAGTCCTAGTCATTTCTTAAAACAGCTGGAGACTACTTTTTAACGTTACTCAAACAGGAGTACATTTTCACCAGTGGATTAATACACATTTGGTGCTCTTGTGAGTTTTGTACGGCAGCAGGACGGTGTATGTGGGAGTGATTTTAATAGTTTTTGGACAACAAAGGAGCTCTATGGCACAGACAAAGAAGATTTACCAGTCTTTGGATACACACACAATACGTCTTAGCAGAATCAGTTCATTGTTGGTTTTGGTCTTGTCGTGGGATCGGATGGCAATGAGAGAAATACAGAACTTCATCTCTGTTATTCTTCACACTAAATTATACCAAATACTGGGAAAACCGGTAGACACCGATAGCTGGTACATAGCTCCAATACTACTTCTGTGCATTGCTACGTCAAGCAGCTTTAAATACTGAAACATTCGTAACATCAAAGTTTACAATACTCTCAGTCAGGCAGTCAAATACGACCTCGCTTTCTCATTGATGATTGCTGGGGGACGGGCTCGGTGTTCCTTCAGCTAAACTGCTTTCATCCCATCTCGCCGCCGCACTGTCCTCCTAAGCAGGTGCCAATCACAGCAGGCTAACTCGCCCAGAGCCTTCCAGCAGGCTGGAACTCATTAGAAAAAAGCTGGGCATGTTTTGGTGTCGGCGCAGCCCATATTACCTCCAGAACCCAATGTGAGACATTCCTTGGGGCGGGGGAGAGGTTAATCAGCAGGGCAAAAACAATGAGCTCAGGTCCTGCAGGTAGGGAGGGGAAGGGAAGGAGAAGGAAGAGGAGGGCGGATGATAGTCACTGTCCAAGGGTGTGCGAAGGACGGTGCGGTGGGTCGACTGTGAAATGAGGAAATGCATCAGGAAATGCACAAGGACACCAGGTCTACAGCACATTTCTGTGTGTGCAGCAGGTTTTTGTAATGCATACAGAGTCATAGCATATTGAGCGTGTTACAGACATGGAAGTGGTTGAAATTCAACATCTGTTACAAGTGCAGTTCAGCATTGGCCTCTGATCCCTTGGTATGCATTCGCCGCCATTCATTTCCATACCTCCGCTTGTGTTGCAAGGCTATTTATTGTCATTCGAGGGAGTGTATCTGCTCAGAGCAGCAATGTTTTTGGCTGCTGAGGTGCAATAGCACAAAACAGAAATGCCGCCTTTGCAGGTAGAAATTTAAATGCCTTAAAAGAATTTCAGAAATGAAATTGAGTGGAAACATGTTACACTTATAGGCTTTGTTTTGTTGTTCACTTTTAGATCGTTTTGCTGCACCCCATTTCTTATGGGAGGCTCCAGCCATGTAATGTGGGAGCAGATCTAAAATATAATGGCTAGTGGGTAGCTGGCACAGTTGGATATGTACACCACGGCCCATTTTTTAAACCGCTAGTGTCGATTCAAGGCCAGTCCAGCTGTAAGACTCACTGCGGTTAGCTTTTTATGAGACAGTGGACGAGACTTTGGCCCCAGCCCGTGCCAGGCTCACCACATTTCCCTAGCACCTCCACACAAACGGGACAAAAACGTTGACCGGCAAGCTCAGTTGTGAAAAATAATGGTTCAAATACGACACCATCTTCCTGGATGACTGGACGGAAGATAATTTAAAGAGATAGTGTTGGCTGAGGAAAATGGGAGATAAATCAAATGTTAGCACAATCTTGCTCACACTCCACCCTCAAGGACTTTGAAAACTTGTTGAAAGCACCTTTCTCCAGTCCTCTGCCTTCACTAGGTCATTAGCATATCCGGTCAGTTATCCCTCGTTAACATGGTCTGCACCATATGCTGTGTAGGTGGTAGCAGAGAGTCTAGACAGATCCTTTGGCAACTCTATCTAGACTTTCCTTTAGTTTGACGGCTTCGTGACATGAGTTCATTCATCCCTGTCTATGTTTGATAGCCCTCCCTCGTGGGCCGTGTGTGTGTCTGAAAAGGCTAATGATTCCCATTCTCCTCTGCAGATATTAAGTCATTCCTTCCTGTGTCTGTGTGCTGTCTGAACTATATTCGCTTGTGTTCAGTGTTTCCTTTAATCTCGCCTCTCGTACGGCTGATGAACGTGCTAAATTCGTGTCCACCTGTGGTCTGTGGTTTCAAGTTAATTTGTTTTTTTAACACACCTAAACTTGGTAACCACACCCAACTTTGTTACTGGTTCTGTGCCTGTTGATCTTTCAGGTCTAGTTTACAAAGATATCTGTGGCACATTTACCTTAGAACGTGTGATTCATTTTGAAGCAGTGGGTCCTTTACTTCAGACAGAACTAAACAAAAGCAGGCTTCTCATTTTCACACAGCAAGTGTTAATTTTACGTCGCTAGAAGATCTTATCAGCTGTCAGTAACTAGTTAACTCACTACCAACTCATAACTAACTTCACAAGTCGATTGCGAGCTCAGTCTGTTTTTAAAGGTTTCTGACTGAGTCATTTGAACACAGCCATCATTTTACAGCTAATACATATGTGTCACCAGGTCATCCAGCTCTGTTGCCCTGTGGTTTCCCACAGCGATCTCATTATCGTCTGTATTTATCAACTTTGTTCCTTTTCTGCGGTTAGTTTTCATAAAAAGCTTAATGGAGCTTTGACTAACATGGGAATTAATAGTTAATGACTGAATGACGGTGCTGTTCCTTTGTAAGCATATGTCAAACAAAACACCAGATGGAGCATGTAAGCTTTACAAACACTTGTGGTCTAATCCATGTTTCCATTAGTTTATCAAATGTTGTCCTACAGCTAGTGCAAGACTGATTATTTTAATGCACAGAGTTTATGGGATTTTCCTTATTGTAAGTAATTATTTGACCACACATGTCCCTTCTTCACACCCCTTCCCAGTCTGTAGGGGGCAGCGGTTGGACCTCACCCACCAGCAGCAGAGAAGTTACCAACGTGACATCAGATCTCACCTGCAGGGGCTCCGCGATCTCAGCTGAAGCCAGATTTCGGATAGAGGGGACGAGTTGGCCAGACAGGCTGCTTGGACGCTCGCCAGCCGCGCAAGCTGTGAAAAGGTCCCGCGGCCTCCCTCAGATTTCGCCAGCGTTGCATTTGTTATAGATCCTCTTCACTTCCCCTGCCATCTGTGGTCTTAATGAAGCTGTCAAGAAGCTGTCATTCACTCATGAGTGGCTGTGCCTCACAGCACGACGGCTAACATTTAGACAACAGGGACTCAGCAAAGCCTTGAGCTGTGGCATACAGTCTCAGAAATGCTGCGTGAACGACTTTCAACAGGCCAGACATTGTCACTTGTGAGCATCTTCTTACCTGTGATGGTACAAGCTGGTTGAATCACAGACCAAAGATAGGTGTTTGCTTGTACCCCTTCTTGGGAGAATAAACTGTCAGGGTGTAGAAACTGAAAGAGTAATAACAAATCACAGCATGCCATAACGTTTTGGACCACAGTGAGATGGTAGTCGTGAAGAACAAAAGATAAAGTCCTACTGTTGGTGGCGGAGGAGTCATGGCAACAGCAGGCCGCTGGGAATTGATGAATGACAGAAGGGATTTTGATTCTTGTTCACATGGTGTCACACATGGCTACAGCAGAACCGGAGGCTTTGTGCTGCTTTGTGTGTCCACGCCCTCCTGATGAATGGCAATGTCCATAGTTTGGCTTGGAAAGTAGTCCCTCCCTAATTCACCAAAGACGACATGGAGCAAGGGGGTAGGGATCTGGGTTTATTAGCTGGTGTGGTGTTCTTTTAAACTACCACCAAGTCATGAGCGACAATAAAAAATAAAATTATTTCACCAAGCAAAGAGGATTACAGTGATTTTCCAGCAGAGTTTCATTCTTTATAAATGACTGAAGTGAGGTCTGATGAAGACGTCCAAAATTCTGGAACGGATTCTAAACCGACCCGTGGAAAGCCTAGCCGAACCAGATGTGCGCAAGGTGTTTTTTTTAAAAAGGGACCCGATCCAAAAGGGGTGTGAGGGTAGTCAGACCCAATCCGAAAAGACCCCATGACAATTAGACGTCCTCCAATACGGAGCCAGTCCACATTGGGTGTCTGTGAAGAAGTGTGGGTCGTATCAGAGCACCTGTCGAATGAGTGGCAAGCTGTGTAATGCCTCCTGTATCACGAGTTTAAATTCGCAACAGCCCGCATTGTATGTCTGTGCATGGTTTCCTAAAAAGCCTTCACTTTTATTTACTGTTCTAGTTTTATCTCTCATGACCATAATTTCCACACTAATGTCATAATCAGCCGCAGGCTGCAGCTCCTCTCTGATGGTGAATTAAGGAGGAAAAAGAAAAAAATGACAAATAGATTTGGAGCCTGTTCTCTGACTTTGAGGGGAGAATTTTAACCATGAGAAAGTGTTGCTTGTATCGCTTTTCCCTCCGGAGCTTGTTGGGATTGTAAGGGGTGGAGAGGTTGGAGGCTTTTGTGAGATGCACAGTGCCAAATGGGGATGAGTAAGCAGTCCAGTGGTTGTTCTGGGCTATGAGGAGCGTGGCCACACTGACGTTAGCCAGTGTTCTCCTTTTATAGAGAAGGGTAGCGCCGAGCCAAAAGAGGCATGAGCCAGCCAAAGCTAGCAGCACATCACAGCGGCTGTGGCCCATTCTTATCCGCAGGCTGCTAAACCTGGACAGACACCCGCAAACCACAGAGCTTGGAGCAGACCGCTGCTCGGTCCCTTTCATTTAACCAATCACTCATTTCATTTCTCCAACTCCAGCTGACCCCCCCTCCACACATCTGTCTCTGTCACTTTCTCCCACCACCTTTGGCTCCCTCTCTATCTGTCTTTTTCCTTCACGCCTTTCTTTGGCTCGGCCACATGTCAATCTGCTAAAGCTGTTGAGTATTACTGAGAGGGCAACACCGTGGCGTAATGAAATAACATAGAGACTAGCACCCGGTCGTGGGTGAAGACGAAAGTGGCCGATTTGTGAGCACGGACCAAATGAAGGATCTTTGAGGGTGCGCCTGGACTGTGTCTGCCACCGAGCAGTGACAGCGCCGCAGTGATCAGGGAAAATCAACAGTCATACGCATTAGCATGTTTGAGCTGCTGGAGTGCAAAAATAATCTGCTACTGGCCATTGAAGAACTGGTAAAGAAAAACAGCTGTGTACAGCCACATATTGATGGTGCGTATGTCTCTTTTTATATAGATAGCTACTGTATAAATAATAATAATATGCAGATGACATGCTGTTCTGGAGGTACACTGGAACTTGAAAGGACGTTTTTAATAAGCTTTCTATAATGTCTTTACTGTTAGAATCAAAGAGCAAAATGAGCTTCTTTTTAAACATCCATTGTAGTGTAGAGGCAGTGATGCCTTGAATAGACACGAATGCATTTGCAGCCAGTAGAAATACTCCTGCTGTTCGGTCACGCGCACCATCACTGCTGCTCTTTCCATCTGAAAGCAAAGCCAGGCATGTTCTCTGAAGATTGCTGAAAGGCACAGCAAGAATAGCTGGTAATGTAGCATGAAGCAGAAGCATTGTTGCTATGGTCACCTGCGAACACTGCTTAAGAGAGTGGTTGTAGCATGTTGGAAGTGCCCTGATGCACTGGACACAACTGGGAAGGGGTCCTAAATGGAGATATCCTTTAGCAGAGACAGAGGCTATTATCTCCTCCTATATACATGACCACCTAATATCACATGACCGCAGTTCCATGCCATGATATCTCCATTTGCTGAGGGACACCGTGAGATGCAGTTGGAAGCTCTGAAAAAGCTACTAAGTGGCCCTTGAGATAAAATCTTGTATTATTTCCACAGTCAAGAGTACATATTCATTCTCAACCTTGACATGTAATTTTAATGGACACCTACCAGCCAATCATAAACTAGTATTCTCCATGGCTGAAGAATACAGTGTGTCATCCTTCTATGACTCAATTTGAAAGAAATAGTTATTAGATTGATATCAGTCTTGTGTGGGTGAGTTAAGTGGCTCACAATGACAGTGCTGCCATGCTGACGATGAGCAGGGAATCTTTTGCCACGTTCACAAGCTCAGCTAGCAACACTTTGCAACAAGCACTAACCAGAGTGCAGCTGAGGCTGATAAGAAATGTCACTAGTTGTGGCCATAGACTTAATTACTGGACTAACTGAAATTTTGACCTCTAGATAGATAAAAAGTCAAAGGATCATCAAAGTCATCGTGATTCCTCACCTGGGGAATATAAATGTCTGAAAAATGTAACTGCAGTAGAGATATTTCTGCTGCCTCCGTGTTCCTGCTCAACAGCTGCTGCTTATTGTTATTGCTTTTATTATTAGTATTACTATTATTATATTGCTACTAGTATTATTATATCATTGTTAATATTTTTTATTCATGTTAATAACTCCCTCTCTCTCTCTCTCTCTCTCAACCGGTCAAGGCAGATGACGCTCACCCAGAGCCTGGTTCTGGTTCTGGTTTTGGTTCTGCCAGAGGTTTGTGCCTGTTAGAATGCAGTTCTTCCTCGCCACTGTCTCCTGGTGCTGCTCATGGTGGAAATGTTGGGTCTCTGTACATAAAGAGTCAGTCTGGACCTGCTCTGTATGAACAAGTGCTATGAGATAACTTTATGATGATATGGTGCTGTATAAATCAAACTGAATTGAATTGTAAATAACAGGTAATTAAATCTCTTGCCGCTACTCTTATTAATGTGGTAACTACTGCTTCTACCAATATTTCCACGTATTCATTCTTTTGTCCAAAGTGATGTACATATGAGGTACAATCCAAGCCACTGTAGGAGAACAAGGAGAACATAAGGGTGAGATACAAGAAAAACACCACACAGTGTTAAAACTATCAGGCATGTACAGTATAGAGAGTTTTGTGAATACAATTTATCAAAAACATATACTACTGTATATATGGATTTAACAGGAAGCACTTCTCAGCATAATGAGTTATTTTATATGTTTATTAAACATTTAAAATTGAATATTTAAATCTGGACTAAGATTACACGAACACTGTGTCTGTTACACGGAACATGAACAGAAACGTAAAAAGGACAAGTTGAGGTTTTTTTGCCGAGTGACATGTTGGAGCTTTTTCCTGATGAACAACAGTTTATCCATCCGCCCACAACTAATGTGCAGTGTCTCCAGCTGTTCTTCCACCCTTTCCTCTACTTTTCAGTTCCTTCTCTCCTGTCTGCGTGGCATCGTCCTCGCCTGCAGCTCAGCACGCCGGCACAGAGCTCAGGAGACAACGCTCATTGCTACAGGACAGACGTATTCCAACATGGCCGGCCGTGTGTACGCGGCCAAAAGGATCCTCACCACCTCCCGGAGCCCCGCTGTCCTTTGGAGCAATGAGGACAAAGGAGGGGAAAGAGCCACCGGGGCCTCAGCGGCACCAAAGTGTGCACTCAGTGACACGGCAAGGGAGATCAGACCTTTTCCACCAGCTCCCTTTTTCCTCATTATACACCTCCCTCACTTTGCTCTGAGGATTCTCATACTCTGTCTCGCACACACACACACACACACACACACACACACACACACACACACATAGAGGTCAGTCATCCATATAGATTACAACACCCACTGAGGGGGTTGTGGATGGGTTCTTGCCTGACACTGAAAAGAGCTCTCACTGTTAAGCTGTTATTTTTGGAGCACGTCGGTCTGATCATCCTCAGAATATCTGCTTGGAATGTGCTCCACTGTAGCCTGCAGACTAGCTAGAGGCTTGCCTGTATACAACACTACTCTACTGCTAACATGCAACATGTCAAGCAGAATGTTGAGGACCAAACTACTATGATTTACCAGAGAAACACTATGATTGTGGCCTGGAGTGATACAACTCTGATCTTTGCAATCAACAATGCCCGGAGACCTTTTCTTTAATGATACCTTGAATTTGTGAACTGAAGTGCAAATATATTCAGTATTTTAGCAGTTGGTGTGGATATGCAGAAGCACAGAGGTGATTTCCAAAGTCAGAATTGAATGCTTTTATCATGAAAATCTGTATGAAATATTTCCTTTTTGTGTTGAACTCTTTGTGCCTAAACTTTTCCGCCAAGTACCTTTACATTCACTTTACTGCATAGTAGTAACGAATACAACATTTGTATTTCTGTCAGTGAAAGTATACATTAAAGTAACCAAAAACTGACTGTAGCTTTGATGACTTGCCCTTGTAACAAAAATGAGCCAGTGAAAGAGCTGAACATCCAAGACAACGCAGAAAATCTAATAGTAATTTTTTCGGTCTGGACTTATTTTTATTTTTTTCTGCTTTTATAAGGGTTTTTATTACTCATAGGTTAAGCATACAGTAGGTGAAGTCACTCTGCTGACAAATCTGAAAAATCCCTCTTCGGAAATAGGTCAACATTAATCCCAGATCTTTGCAACCAGGTTTGACAGGCAACCGCGAATTGAGGTCAGAAAATGATTGTGTCCACCACATTTGAAATACATAAACAATTAACCTCGTAGTTTGTGCTACTGCAAGCCCACAGAATGAGCACGTTTCTTTAAGTATGTTTCATTTTTCAGGTGAGAAGCCAAGCTGCTTTTCCAAAAACAACACGAAGGGCAGGCTGGTTGCTGTTGCACTGGCATGAGAGCAGCTCATAAGCTGTTGGTTTGGGTTTTTTCATTCCAAAATAATGCTACGCTATCATTAAAATCAATTATGGCCAATGAGGGGGTTTTTTCTTTCAAGCAGATTTTTTATGTTATCCCACTTCTCTGCTGACCCAAAGGTTGGAAAGGCGTGTAAACCTCAGCCTGCCTCGGGCTCTGTAATTCAAACAGTAATTTCAGAGAGTGTGCAGGAAAAACAGGGCTGAGAACTGTGGGGATAAATAATAATAAAAGATTAATAAAAACCGAGATGGCCTGAGTAACAAGCATTAGGTCTACCTCCCGTGTCTGGTGTCTCTTGCAGAGCAACAGATGGTAAAACTCTGAATGACTCAGCCACAGCTTGTTCATGCGTGGTCCTCTACTGCCACCTGCTGATGACACGCAGGAAGGATAAACTGCACTTTTGAAATACAAATAAGGGAAAAGTTACATAAGCGGACCTTATTTCCGACCATGAGAATTCCTTAATGAAAACTAATATCACGAAGCACCCCTCTACCCCCAAACAGGTTCAGGAATTTAGGCTTTATGAATCTTGAATAATTGAAGTTTAGAAGCCCGCTGTGAGTGATGAAGAGATCTCCACACAGACTCTAATGATAAACACATGTGAGTCTTCCCACTATCTGGGCCAATTATAGACAGCAGACACGTAACAATCGATCACAGCCATATAGAAAAATGACCCCCTGATACAAAAGCGGGATGAGGAATGACATGGAATGTGAAGAGGTGAGAGCAGATGGATTATGAACTATAAATGTATAACAAATGAACTGAGCAGGGGGCTCAGGGTTGCCAGACCCGCTCAATCAATCACCGCTCTAACAAGACAGTGGGCAGCATGTTGTCGCCTCAAAGACTCGCAGGCGGCAGATTCCACGCTCAGAGGAGGGTGGTGCACGTGTCCACAGGAGGAGATGTGAGGGTGAGAGCACTTGCAAAGATAGTTGTGCAGCTTTGTGAGGTTATAACCTCATCATGAACCGGCCCCCGTCTCGTATCTCGCAAATGTTTGGGATTTTCTCTCCTGTGCATTTTGTAGCCACACTACTGCCACGACTACAGGGTGGTGGTTGTGCACCAGTTTGGTCCAGACTGAAATGTCTGGGCAACAATTTGATGGACCCCAACAAGATTAATCCTAACAACTTTGGTGATGTCCTGAAATTTCATCCAGCGCCAGCAGCAGGTTTACATTTTTGGCTCAGAGTGAAATGTGTTTAATTTCATGAAATTAAGAGTAGATATTCATGTGCCCCCCAGGATGAACCGTAATGCTTTAGTAAACCACTGACTTGTGTCACCGCCAGCTCAAAAAGTATCCTTTACTTTGGTTTATCACAAGTACTTGTGACAGGAGTCGCTCAGCGCTACGTCACACATTTCGTTGCTGTAATTTGGTTGGAGGTCTATCCAATTCTGTCCAGAGGCATTTTGGAACTAGAACTGAGAGGTTCCAGACTAATTCACATTTGCAACGTCAGGCTACGTAAATGTTTTCAATTGGAGGGCCATTCCCTCTAGAGTCCCTATTCTTATAGAGTCATGGGCAAAAAGGAAAGATGTTGAAGGAAATGTTCAGTTTTGAGGTCAGATGGCTAACCTTGTTAGCCTGATAGACGGCAACAT
This sequence comes from Gadopsis marmoratus, assembly GCA_036023855.1. Lineage (NCBI taxonomy): Eukaryota > Metazoa > Chordata > Actinopteri > Centrarchiformes > Percichthyidae > Gadopsis > Gadopsis marmoratus. The sequence goes on from JAVQJF010119090.1 coordinate 23,440, forward strand.
ACGGCCATATTTGTGAAGCTGAAAAAAGAAAAAAGCCATTTTGTGACCTTGAAAGGTCATCAAACAGGCTGGTCTATACATATAGAGCTGGTCTAGACTTGCTCTATATTAATAAGTGCTATGAGATAACTCTGTTACGATATATCGCTATAGAAACAAAACTGAATTGAATTGAATTGTTCAAGTTGTAGCTACAGGTCATCTTTGTGACTTGGACTGTCTGCCTTAGTATTACACTGTATGTAGTGGACAATAATTAACCTTATTACACCCTTCTTACCATAAAACTATGATGGGAATTTATAACAATTTTAGATTTTGAAAATAATATTATTAATAGTATTAATTCAAAGAATGCCATTGTCACAATTTTCTCATGGAACATTGATGTCTGATACAGAACCGCTTCCGGTCTATAGACAATGGCTCAAAGGCCCCCCGGGATGATGACGTTAGTTACAGAAGAGTAGTGCTAATATTTTACTGCACCTCCATCCCCCCAGAACGTGATCCAGGCTTTACTCTTGCTCTGTCTTTACCTTCCCTCACCTCTCCTGCTCTTCACACACCTCTCATCCTAATCCTCTATGCTGTCTTTTACTCAACGTCCAAACACGTACAACATCTTTTAGCCAGTCCGTTTGGCCTGTATCATCACCCTGTAACCGCCACTCTGTCCTCCCCATCGTCTCCAATGGATGACCTCACCGTCCATGAGGGGGCCCCCACCTGCCACCGGTAGCGCACAGACGGAGCTCAGGGGCCCAAGAGGACGGAGGGGGTGAAGCGCCACATGCGTCTGTGTTCAATAAACACATTGTGAGTGCAGGCTGTGCTGTCAGAGTCCAGCGAGTCACAATGAGCCAGCAGTGTGTATACTGGCTGCAGTGAAGCCATGGGAGAGGGAGTCCCGTTGTCAGGGCCCTGAGACCTTCTTTAGGGCCAGAGGGAAAAGAGACAGAGAGGGAGGAGGAGGACGGGCGACGGTGATTTGGAGGACACTGCAGCCCTCCTGAAAAAGTCACAGAGGTGTGGAGGAGAACAATAAGCCTGTAAGCGCTGGCAGACACAGAAACGCTCAGTTTTTCTTTCTTTTTTTTTTTTGTTCTTTTTCTTTTTGAAGCATGATACCAACACTTATATTTTTCAACTGGAAAATCACAGTGAAGTGCTTTGGTTTACTCCTGAGGGTGGAAAAGCCATCTGGGACACCAAAACCCTCCATTGAAACCCAAACTGATGAGCTTTTTTATGAGTTTGACCCAATTCAGCTACTGAGTAGCAAAATAGCTGGCCTGTAATGATGCTCAACTGTATATGTATTTGCTTGTCACAAATACATAGTTACCTATAAAAAGCCAATATGCTGCAGAAATCTGACTATTTTTCCCCAAAATTCTGCTCTTAAAATGCATTCAGCCCCAACCGTTCAAATCATTGTCTTCACCTTATAAGACTGCAAGACTTAATTATTAAAGTTAAACGTTGTCAGTTCGGAACAATAATTATATTGTTTCATATAGTGTGTAAAATACATACTATGCTAAACCAGCTAATTAACTACGAGGCTTCAAGGGTGGACATTAGGTTGAGTGCAGGCGATGTAAGCAAAGTAAATATTTATGTCAGTCCACGACTACAAAACCAAGTGTCACAAAGTCTATAATTTACCCCAGAAAACTTCTCTGTCTTTTCAGAGTCCATGTTTGACTACAGTTATTTATACAAGAATTGAGAAAAGGATTTTCCAGTATTCTTAACTCCTTCCGGCTCAGGATGAGAAGGTAACAGTGCTGTAACTTTGTTGACAATATCAGTGTACAGAGCTATTTCTGGTGCCCCTGGTTGCAGAATTGGAAAGTCCAATACATTTCCTTTTCACTGACAATGTTGCATGACTCACGTTTCTTCACTTGTGCAGCTTGGATCATCATGAAATTTTCATGGTTCACTCGTCAGCACAAAAGATGAACACAAGCATTAGAAAACATCTGGTTCTTTGATTGAAGTACAAGCCTGCGTACATTAGAACTTTGGGGGAGAAGGACTCCCAAATGAGCAGAAACACCTCATCAAAGAGCTTAAAACTGTGTGAATTGTGCCAACGAACAGTGGGTGAAATCTAAAGATTACAGTGTAGAAAACTAATGAAACAATCTGGAGCTTAAATCAGTTCAGTCCAACACACTGAAGGCCCAAATTATATTTGCCTAGTCGAACTTGAACATTACATTTTTAGATTTCACTTTTAACTTGTCATCAAATTGGAGTTGAAGTCACAGTGACAGTAAACCGACTTGCTTTCATACTTTTGTGGCATAAAAGAAAATGACGTGCCTCGATTCAGAGTGTCAAGGTAAGGCCACTTGTGCAAAAAGCTGTGCGTGAATAGAGGGAACTAAACCTGCAGACGTCTTGCACTGACGGACACTCTTATGCACATGCACATGCCCACACATGCGCTTGCCCTTCCCTTCCCTCTCAGCTTCTCCTGGCTCAGCTTTTATGAGGAGAGCAGTGTGAAAGTGACACAGCCATTATCTCTGTTGTAGCTCCTCTCTCCCTCCTTCTGCCCATCTTTCCCACAACAGGGACGGGAGACTCCTATCAGAATGAAAGGACTGCAGCTGCTTTGTTAAAGATTCTGGTTTAAGGTCACCGGTTGGCTTGTGAAGCCATGCAAATACCAGCATGAGGTCATAGTGGAACTGGTCTTGGATCAGTGGTTAGGGACGCTGTCCTGGGAGTCTTTGTGTAAAATGACCTGCAGAGTCTACACATTTCTCTTGCCATTTTGCCAGGCTTCTTTTTTTTCTTTCACTGTTCTTATTTTAAGATTCATTATAATAATAACTCATGGTATTTTCTGTCTCCATTAACCATAATACACCATCCTTCCTCCAGTGACTTTGCAGCCACAGCTGACGATGACCTCCTATAGGTGAAAGAGCCATTATTTTTGGTTATGTGAAAATGGAGCCTCAGGTTTCATTATTTTTATGTACTGCTACTTTTATTTTTGTCTGGGGTCAACCATGCATCTTCCTTAGACAATTGCAGCCAAGTGGAAACCTTCCCGCCTGCAGTCGTGTCACCTCCCAAGGCGCCAGCATTATAACTCAGAGACCTGCTGCAGAGGGCCTTGCTGCATCACCTTCATTAACCACCGTGCTGGAAGCTTCTCTGTCATCCCTGGTTCGATGACTCTCCTCTCAACTCCGGCTTAGCTTGCCCAAGATTATTTTTCCACTTATCTGTTGTGTGAGGACAGAGGGAGGCCGAGACAGAGGGAGAGAAAGGGGAGATACTCGGGGCTTGGGCTGTGTTTTTTAATCTGTTATTCTCCTGTATTGGCACGGGCGTCTCGAGTGTGGGGATTAAGAATCCAGACAGAGTGATGGAGCTCGGCGCTGACCCCGAGGGCAGCCGGGGACTGGAGGAGGAGAGCGGAGAAACAAAATAAATCATCTCTGTGGAATGAAAGAGAGAGATGGAGACACAAAGAGGCGGGTGGAGGATTGTGAGTTTGTGTGTGTGTGTGTGTGTGTGTGTGTGTGTGTGTGTGTGTGTGCGCGCGTGACAAAAAGAAGCGAAAGAGAGAGCCGGAGGTACTGGCAGCCTTAATGGTCTTGTTGAGGTAGGGAGCGGTCCAAATCCTGAAACATGACCTAGGAAATCTGAAGGTTACCTCCCAGAGTTGCACCATACAGCACTGCACTGATAACCAGCAGAGGGCTGGCACGTAGGAGTGCCATTGTGCGTTCCACACCTCGTTTCCACACGGATGAATGCACGAGATGAGTGAACACGTCCACAGTGTCGTGGATTAGCCGAGGCAAGGCCATGTTCCTCATCGTGGAGTTTTCTGTCTTCTTTACTGCAGCAGAGAGGCTACAGTGTTGCTTCAGGAGGAATGGTGTCCCGTGGTTTTTAATCAGTACCGGATGCATTTTCATATGAGCCCGTAGGGAGAAAGATCAGGTTTGAGCTTGTTGTTTCAAGTGTTATTTATTGTTGCCGAATGTAAACATCAGCTGGACTCCATTTCCCCTTGAGCTGTAATAGACTGCAGCATCAACAAATTCTGACATAAGCAGATTAGCTGAACATGGGGTCAACTCAAAGACAGTCATTATTACAGACAAGAAGTTCTAGCTTTCATGCAACTGTCTCACCTTTAGAGGACATGTATGAATTTTTCCAAGTCTAATTCAGAGTAATACCCATCTTTACATTGAAAAAGTACAATTGGAGACAAAATCCACAGTCCTTATTTCAAGCACAAATGAATCCCAAAGTTCAATATGAGCTAATGTGAGGCTTGAGCGGCGTGAGTTAAGTGGGCATCTTCATCCTGGCAGTCTAGTGTAGGTTCAAGGTGCCGGTAAACTCCGTCGGCACTGCTCGTCAGGTGGAATGGGGACAATCTGACACTCACACACACTCCAGGTGAGAAAGGTGTGACGTGATCACCTCTCTTAGGCTCTCTGTTTTTCACTCATTACACTCATGTGAGCAAAAGCCGTCCAGGAGATGCATCCTACCGTTAAAGTTCCACTACTATAATTCCAGCCTGAACAGACTTTTAGGTGTCTTCCCCAAACGGAACACTGCTCTTAAATCGATGGTGATCGGAAGAAAATTAGGTTGTTTTAAACATCAAATACTCCAAAATCTTGATTTGTGCTGTTCTCCTTGTCCTCTTCCTGTGGACCTCACAGTGTCTCGCTGACATCTTCGCTTGACTTATTTGTCAAGATTACCTCCCGGCTCAAGGTCACCCCCCCCTCAGTCAACCTCCTCTTCGCGACGTATCGATGCCAGTAGAGCCATGGTTCTTGGCCTCTAAAACAAAATCAATATCCCTGAGCTCTCAGCGCTTGTGCTCTAATATCCTCCAAACACCACCTGCCAAAATATTTATGCTGTATTCATGGGAGATGCTTAGAGAGAGACACAGAAGAACAAGGAAAGACACAGCCGGCGGCTTGGTGTAGGATCTTAAACAGAACACTGTGTAACTATAGCTCGTGATTTATACTTTGTCTGTTGCAGGGTCAGTGGAGCTAACTTAGCTCCGTTTTTCAGGCTTAGCTCAACTTTGGTGAGAAGTGTGAATATTATTGATGTGTGTGGGTTATAGCTGGGCGAACCACCTCACGTGGAACACTGCCCTTTCTTCTTCTTTTTTTTCCCCACAAGAGCGAGGGCAGCCGTTCCTCTGATTGTTCTGTTTACTAAGCAGAGGCAGAGAGAATAATGAGAGTGGAAACGCTGGAGGGAGCGAGCGCGCCGGCGTGATTAAGTGATACAGCGTTTGCTTCCAGACGCAGGAGTCCCCCACTTCTCCACATACTGACCACAAGGTGGATGGAGGGTGTCTGCCACAGGTGGTTGGCCTGACAGCGCTCAGCCCGGCCAGATGGGCAGACAGAACAAGTACAGCCCGTGTTAATCTCTAGTTGTCTTTGTGCCCTTGAGGTGAGAGCGTGTGACAGCCGTGTGTGTTTTGTATGAGGTATATTGATGGTTTGACCTCTTGACTTGATAAACTCCTCTGCACTTCATCCTCCTGGACAAACAAAAGCAAGGAACAAGAGGGGCTTTGGTATTCCGGCGGCGCGCGTCCCATTGTGCCCCTGTCACATCGCGGCGGGCGGCATCGGAGGCCGAGTAGGGGGCGGCTGGGCTAGGCCACGCTGGTTAACATGCAAATGAACGGTTTAATGGCTCTGAAAAGGTCGCTTAGGTCAAGCTCTGTGATAATTCACCACCAGATTATAGCGTCATCAGTGTGTACTTGTGGGTGTTATGTGGGTGGCTGGCCAGCGTTGCAGCTGGACCTTTTTCCTCGTGCCACATTGTCAAAACAGGCCACAAGGCCTCTAAGTGGCTGCTGCATGGTGCCTCGAAACCCTGCAAACCTTGTCTGGGGTGCATCAATCAAGCACAATGAAAGGATTGCAACAGACAGAGAGACAAAAACAAAAAAGCCAAGGGACTGGAGAGAGACAGACAGAAGACAGGGACAGAGAGCGAATCAAGAGCCAAAAGAGCAAATGGTGATGATGAGGATGATGATGGCGAGGGACTGGCTTGATGGTGTGGGTGGGCAGGCTGTTTGGGGACAATCAATTTTGTATGATGTCTTTTTTTTATTTTATTGATATGCACCCTGGGGAGGTAAATGTCATCATGGCCTGCGCTATAGATGTCTGCTTGGTGGACGATTGATTGGTCTGGCATTTGATCCTCTGTCTCACAGTGAAGGATGGGGTGATGAAGCCATGAGAGCACCCAAGCCCCCTCCCTCCCCGCCGCCCCCGTTACCATCATTTTTCTATCCCTTCTGCTGCTATATATCTCTCACTGTCTTGTTTCCCACACAAGTGCCTCTTAAAAACCCTGGTGAAGCGTGGTTTGTGGGCTCTGAAAGGTTTTGCCCAGGCTTCTATTGTGCTGAAAGCCATATAAATGGCTGACGGCTAAAAAACAAAACGTCCACCTATTAAGCACCCCATCAGCTGTCCGTCGTGTTCTGGCCTCGTCTCCCTGTGTTATAATGAAATGTTAAGTAATGCAGCTAACAGCCTTTAATTTGCTAAGTAATCCAGAAAGCACATAACTGCTCTTCCTTTTATTCTTATTTCAGATGAAGCTATTTAATTAACTGCCGAACACATGCGTGACACTCATTTAACGAGGCACAAGACACAAACGCAATAAAGAAAACGGGAAAGACGGACAGAGACTGAGAGAATAAATCAACCACATATTTCATTTTCTAGTTTAAAAAGACACCCGATGCATATGAAATCTATATTCTCTTAAATGAGTGATGAATGAAAAAGGCGCAGGCATTACCACATGGCACATGAGAATAAAAGACCCCACCGCAAAAGGACAGGGAGAATATGAGAGCTGTAATTGGATATCTGTGAATTAATTTGTTCAGTGAACATACTATGAATCACATCAGGTCATAAAACCCAGATGGAGCAGAGGGAGGGCTGGCACGAGGTGGTGAAGGCAGATATTTAACATATCAGCCCGGGTGCAGAGCGGTGCATTCAGCAGTCTGCACTGCCACCATGGGGAAAGAAACCTCAACAAACTGTGGGAGAGCCCTGAGGAGATAACAGTGATTCATCTTCAAGTGAGATCCCTACAGCGCGCCAAATATTCTACCTTTCAAATTAAAGACTATTAATCAAAGATGGATACATATTAGAACTGATTTCTTCTCTCCTATAGGGGGGGAATGTGGAAGAAACTCGTTGGGGGAACCTGGGAGAAGAAGGCTAACTGCTTTGCGTTCATGAACCTGTGAAACCTGACCACCACTTGATCATGGCTATTGATGAAACGCCATTTCCTTGTGGGAGACTCAGTGTAAAAGAATGCAGAGTGGGAGAGAGAGGCCTGGAGTCGCTCCTATCACTGCCACCTCCTACAACCAAATTTATGAAGACATTTCTTTGGCATGCTCCACATAAACGTCAGTGTTGTAATCCACCATAATCCCCACAAAGAAGGTGATAAAGGATGTATGTGACAGCTGGGACTGCACCTTTCCCTGTGGATAGGAGACACTTTCCACCCAAGAGCAGGAACACAAAAATGTTTCTATATATTTGACCAGCCATGCATCAATGTGAAGAATGTAACGGAATCTAAAAGAGGACTCATGCTCATTAATTATGCCCCAATGCCCTTTGCAATATTGGAATAGCACAGGGACAGAGATGTAATCGCAATTCCCTTGTTTTAGCCTCCTGAGAGTCTAATTTCATTATCCGTCACTTGATTCACAAGGTCTCACACTTCTGCAATTTGACATATCTTCAGACAAAACAGGATGCTGGGATGTAACAAAGTTTGCCAAAAGTGTCGTAATGGTTTACATCTTACAATACACGACTCTCTCTACCCAACCGGTCGAGGCAGATGACGCCCACCCAGAGCCTGGTTCTGGTTCTGGTTCTGGTTCTGGTTCTGCTCGAGGTTTCTGCCTGTTAAAGCAGTGTTTCCTTGCCACTGTCTCCTAGTGCTGCTCATGGTGGAATTGCTGGGTCTATACATATAGAGTTGGTTTAGACTTGCCCTATATTAACAAGTGCTATGAGATAACTCTGTTATGATATAGCTCTATATAAATAAAACTGAATTTAATTGAAAATTGAAAATGGGGTCTTCGGGATGAACTTCCAAAAAGTGCATGGTTTCCCCATGAAATTGCTTTGTTTCTTTCTTAACTTCAGGGGCAGACGGGGGATTCTATGGATCTGTAATAGTATTATTTGCGGAAATTACAACACAATTACCGCTAATAGTGAGGTAGGTACATGACAGTAATATTTCCAACAGTAAAAGTGGGAAATTAAGGTACTGTTTAATAAGTTTTTCTTATATACACATTAAAACAGAAAAAGTATTGCAGCACTACTACTACTACTACTACTACTACTACTTCTAATAACAGCAATAATGATAATGAATAACAAGCCTTTTGAAAAGCTTCCATTTATTGATTATGTGTATAACAAGATGTAAACGTTTCTCAACCCAGACTGACATATGGCATAAAGACGTCATTATTCTATGGCTTTACTTCAGTCAGTTTATTAAATACAATAAGTCAAATACGCAACAGAAGACTTTATTGAGTCAAATAACCGGAAACCGGAAGCTATGCAAGGTCAGTTCGTTTCAGTCGGACTCATGTAAGCGCTGCACACAACATGGAGGATAGTCTGTAGAGAATGTAGCCAACCTGCGCGCTGTTATTTCATCATTAAACGATGGACAGTTTGTAATTTAGGTAAGTCGTTAAATGAACGAAGTGTAAATGTAACGTTTTCCTCGTTGCTGCTGTTAATGCGCCGGTTTACCGTAACGCTGCTGCTGTTATTGTTAATGCGCCGGTTTACCGTAACGTTGCTGCTGTTAATGTTAATGTGCCGGTTTACCGTAACGTTGCTGCTGTTAATGCGCCGGTTTACCGTAACGTTGCTGCTGTTAATGTTAATACGCCGGTTTACCGTAACGTTGCTGCTGTTAATGCGCCGGTCTACCGTAACGCTGCTGCTGTTAATGCGCCGGTTTACCGTAACGTTGCTGCTGTTAATGTTAATACGCCGGTTTACCGTAACGTTGCTGCTGTTAATGTTAATACGCCGGCACCGGTCTACCGTAACGTTGCTGCTGTTAATGCGC
>JAVQJF010119103.1:0-15764 GCA_036023855.1 Gadopsis marmoratus
TGTCCCCATCGGTGTATGAATGGGTGAATTAGACTACTGTTCTAGCTTAGATTACTGTTACAGCGCTTTGGGAACCGTTTCGGTTGAAAAGCGCTATATAAGAAAGAGTCCATTTACCATTTACTTCCAGACAAATGTCAGAAAAAGAGTTGTGCACAAGTTCTTAAGAAATGGGTGGAATAAATGAAGGATGATAATTATATTTAGTGTATAAGAAACAAGACTCCATTTTTCTCATTGTAATTCTATCACACGTGCAAGTGACTTAGGCTCACTTGTATTATTCTAAATGCTCACTGCTCACTCAAAAAGGAAATAAGCATCAAGCACTACAGCATATCTAAAAATACAACCAGGTGAATTCTCCCATACTGCCAGAATGCATGCTGGGAAAACACTGCAGGTGTGTGTTTGTCACTCACCTCTTCATCAGCCAAGCCCTCCTGGTCCATCACCTTCTCCAGCTTCTGCTGCCTGAGGAGACAATCGGATCATTATATCAGTTATGTTGGCAAAAAAAAACTGTTGCAAAGACACTGAACACTTTTACTGATGCGACCAAAAAAAAACAAACATTCATTTATACCTATGATGTTTCTGAACTATTTGACTGCATCCTTATCTCAGCTCGGGCTCGGATTTAGACACACTTAGAACAACAGCCGATGTAATAAGTCTAAAAGAATGAATGCAGAAGAGCCACCTTTTAATGTTTTTCTGAATATATGACAATGTTATTTTTGTGCTGTGCATCATTAATCTCCTATCATCATCGCGTGATTGAAATCTGCATTACAACAGTGATGGGTACTCTAATGTAATTTGTCACAACAGGAAGTGGCCTTGCCTCAACTTAAACCTGACAGCAGCTACACACCATGATGCAAAATAAAATGTATTTGTGTGTGTAACATTTTAAGCAGAAGTAGTAATCATCTACTTTTTTACATCATTTTAAGTAACGCTGTGGTCATCAAACAGTCCCTGTGGATGTTACCTCATCTCTCGCTCCTCGTGCTGGGCGATGAGGTTACTGTAGAAGTTCTCCAGGGTCACTTTGGCCATGGTGACCCGCTCCTTGGTGTGGTTACTCATGGAGGAGAACGAGCTCTGGCCAGTCATTGCCATGCTTTACCTAGAAAGACACACAGACAATGAAGCGAGCAGAGATTATGTCCACAGTACAACGTCGTGCTGCTGGACACACATGTCCAGTCAGACGAGAAAACACACAGCACCGCTGAGAAGTGGGTTAATGGAGAGCTGAAGGGAACGGCTGCAAAACGTCATACCTTGTTCTGCTTTGGTCAGGTTTTACAACACTGGGCTGAGCTCAAAAGCTAAGAAAATGTGAACTATGAAAGGAGGCCACTGTTGGCCCAGCAAAAGAGGAAGGAAAGCGGCTGGCTCGGCTGCCTGAGCAGAGCAATGACGAAAACACTCAGCCAGCGCAGATATGAAGAAATGATGATGACTTTACATTTGGCAATGCCGGACTGACAACGACAAATTGGAAGATAATGGCACAGTAGGTGCATCCACAGCTGCAGCCTGTACAGTTCAGGGAGGCCATGTGTGAACACGGAGCTTACACAGCAATAGTTACCAGTCTAATTAACATTACAGCCAACGCTGTTGGCATTTTCTGCTGCAAACGTTAGAAAACGTAAGACCTGAAAGTGCTTAATTGGAAGGGACATAATACAGGAGGGATAAATGTAACCTGTGGTATGACTTTTCTGTAACATTAATACAGACAAGTTCACTTAAAGGGCAGCATGTTCAAACATCTGGGCTGGAACTGCTGGGCAGAATTTAAACACACCTAAGTACACGTGCTCATGTTTCTGTGAAATGTTCACCTCTCCATGTGAGATGCTTCCGCCATCGTTTGCATTGCAGCTGGTTAACTGTGACACGTCTGATACAAAGCAGCCTTTAATGGCCTAAAATCAGTGTGGAAATTCCAGTCAAATAAACTGTACAGATGCATGTTTAACCAGAAAGGCAGTGCGTGCTGTTGAAAGTCGGAACCTGATGTAATATCGTTAATAATGTGGCCTTAAGTTACATTTGTACAGAATTTAAACGACAGCTCATCGAGTTGTCCTAAACCGTGAGTTTAGCTACTTTAGCTCAGCTCTTTGTGAACCAGCCAGTGTCAACAACACGTAGTTGTTAGTTTCGGTTGCAACGTAGCCTACGTGACCAGAACTACCTAAAGAGTAAATGATTAGAGCCAGAGAGCAACTTAACTCTACACTTAACGCACTTTAACGTAACCTTGGGTCAATTATGGTTTATAATTTTAAGTTCGCGTAGCTTCGGTTAACATATGGCCTGGTAAACAAATTATTTAACCTGGTAGCATTAGTTAGCAGCCTAGTTAGCTATTAAAGTTCCTGGCTGCGTCAAGTCACGCAAAGAGAGCACGAATAACACCGGACACTTTCTTCAAAATAAAATCCATCTTTGTAGGAAACGCCGTTTACCTATAAACCTGTTCGTTATACACATTTTATTTTGAAATATATTTTAAAAATCCAGATTTCCACTTTCTCGAACTTTACTTACTTGGAAGTTACCCAAAGCGAATAGCTACGGGAAAGTTAGCTAGTAAACGTTAGCTACTTATCTGCTAAAACAGCCTGGGTAGTTTGTTTTGAAATAGATCACCATAAAACAGCGTTCACGATTCATTTAGGCGGATGATTAACTAAAGAAACCCTTCAACATATTATCTTCTGGTCTTTAACTCTGTATTGTTAGAGTTGGTCTTTGTTCGCTTACCTTGGTCGTAGGTGCGGTATCTGCCGTCTCTTCCTCTGCTTGGCCGAGTGTTACGCCACCATCAGTTTGAACTCAGCAGGACACCTAGTGGTCAAACTTCCTCTTTCTTCTTTGATTTTATTGGAGGTTGGCGAACAGCTTTCGGTTGCATTACCGCCACCCACTGACCCGGAGTGGGGACTAATGGTAGTGATGGTAGTTATTCAGGTCCCTTCTTCTTCTGCTTCTTCTTCTTCTTCTTCTTCTTCTTCTTCTTCTTCTTCTTCTTCTTCTTCTTCTTCTTCTAGTTTTACGGCGGCTGGCATCCAGCATGTTGGTGCATTACCGCCACATCTTGAGTTTTTGTCTTCACTTCCCATTCAGTAAAGTTGTTTTGAGTCAGTCATCTTCAGTCATCAGTTCTTATGAGTTCTGACTTTATTCTCCGAATTCTAAAAAAAGTCCCAAAAAAAAGAAGTCAGAAGTCTAACAAAAACTAATTTCAAATATGGCTGAACTGAGTCTGTTTTTACATGCATATTCTGATCTTTATATACAGTGGGGGAAATCATTATTTGATCCCCTGCTGATTTTGTAAGTTTACCCCCTTACAAAGACACGAACAGTCCGTCAATGGAGTCAAACGAGGTATCAAAATTCATATTTGGTTAAAAATAGAAAAAAAATAGTAAGTGTTATAAATAGTGTAATAAGAGAGTAAATGCAATTTCATGTTTCTAAATGTGCACAAAATGTGTTAAAGTGCATTGTTTGTTCAACCCTGTTACTCACTGCAACCCTGTTAAGCAAAGTTCAACCCTGGTACTCAATCATTTTTAATGAAAATAGTCTTTTACACTCAGACTTTACAGTTATGCTTACTATAAAAACAATGTAATGCCTTAATTATTAATTTAAAATGAAAAATACTCACCAATTGGTAATATTTTCTTTTTTAATAAAAAATAACTCAATTAAGTCTTAGTATACAATGAAATGTGACAAAACACAGGGGAATTTGTTGGTTGCACCTCATATTGAGAGATTTAAAAGGATTACGTTCAACATACATATTTATTATAACTAGAAAACAGAAAACCTACATAAACATTGGTAACAGGGTTCCAAAAACTGTTCGCATTTCAGGAAAAACCTGCTTATAATATACTTTGTTTGATGACCTGGGGTGGGCAAATAACATTTTCTGAAGGTCAAACATCTTCTTTTATTATCACTTAGTAAAATAAACCTAAAAACAGAATTTGTTTTTTAAAAGGTTTCAGACGCCATTTCTACTCCATTCGTGGAAAGGCCCATCTGTTGCCTGTGGAAAGTGGCTGCTGGGATCACGCCAGCTTCATATGTCAAATTATATCAAACTGTAATAATTTATTCAGCTTCAGCGCCACAGAATGACAGCTGTACATTCTCTTTATGATTTTAGTCCGTATTGCACTCACATGGTGCACATTCCCGATGTTCCATCATGTATTATTCCAGCAGAGGTCACCCTTGCACGGGGAGTGGCAGGTTCAAATTTAATTTCAAATTTAGCATGCAGACATCTACTTAGTCTGCCCTCTTTATATCAGTATGTACATCAGCCATAATCTGCAGCTACGCAGCCCATGTGTTCTGACACCGTTCCATCAGATCCAGCATTCCCTTCTGAAGCTCTTCTGTTGGATCGGACCACACGGGCCAGCCTTCGCTCCCCACGCACATCAACGACCCTGTCCTTCAGCTGGTTCTCCTTCCTTGGACCACTTCTAGTAGGTACTGACCCCTGCAGACCAGAACAGCCCACAAGAGCTGCAGTGTTGGAGATGCTCTGACCCAGTCGTCCAGCATCACAGTTTGGTTCCTTGTCAAAGTCGCTCACATCCTGTCGCTGCCCATTTTTCCTGCTTCAACACATCAACTTGGACAAAATGTTCACTTGCTGCCTCATATATCCCCCCCACTGACAGGTGCCATGGTAACCAGATAATCAGTGTTCTTCCCTCAACCTGTAAGTGGTCAGAAAGTTATGGCCGATTGGTGTATTTTGGCAATACACACCCAGTTAGAATTCATACATCACAGGGAACTCAGAGACAGTTATTTTATTCGTGGGAGAGCTGGACTGCTCTGCTACATTTCCTGAATTTCATGAAATTCATTTCATGAAAGTTATTTGTCAGTCACAAATAGTAAAGGATCAAAGAATGAAAAAGAGAAACAGATAGAAACCAGCAAACACAAAATTCTTCCAGCCATCGGGGCCCAGCTACCTAAAGATCAGAGAGTGCAGGTCTGTGGAAACGAGTCTTTATTTGAAATTATTTTCCTGCTCATCAGCGACCGGCTGCAGACACAGCCTGAGAACCAACACGGGGAACTGAAGTCTCTCATTCTGCCAGTGTTTCACAGAGTAGCAGCAACATAATATACAGTAATTCACACATCACAACATCATCATTATTTAAAACCAAACTGACCTAGGACATAAAACACACAGTGCAGTTCACATTGCATGCACACATTTTCCTCCGTAGTCCTTTATATACAGCCAGGTCCCATGCTGAGAGCTAGTGTTTCTTTGCCTTGTCCTTTTTCTTCTTCTCTTGGTATTCAACAATCTTTTTGTGAAATATCCCTGCAGGACAAAAAGGACAGGTGCTTGAATCAGTGCACTGCCAAGTAAACACAACATTGTTTCAACGTACTCAGTGACTTATGATGACGAAATATGAATGTGACAACTAGACTATTTAAAGTTGAACAGACTTATTAAACCACACACAGCTAATGAGAAGCATGAGATGAGTTAATCAGCTTCACATTAGAGCAGTTCCCACCAGTCTCACCTATGTGTGCTAAAAAACCCACTACAGTGTGTTTTGTCCAATGATGGAGAGAGTGACGCTGTGAGTTGTTGGGTTCAGAAAGGGAACATAGAGTCTTGGCTAAATATTCATACATTTGTTTTGGTGCAACTAAGTTCAAAAGACACATACTATCCCTTTTGGCTTTTATCATAGTTACCTTTTACGCCAACTCATGAGATCAGATGCTGCTGCTAATGAGATCTTTGGTGGTGCTTACCCTTTATGCTGCCCTCATCCTTATCCTCTGCTGGATGAATGTATAAATAAATGAGTGACAGCTGCTTTGGAAGATGGCCAAGAAAATGAATCCTGTAGGAAGCACTGTGTTGGCCCAGGCCTACACATAGACTCCCTGCAGACGTACTGCACAGCTGTCCCTCTTCCCTGAGGTGACGACTGGAATAATGATGTGCTGAGTCAGGTGTGACCGGCTGGGCTGATAATATCAGCCGATGTTACCTTACCGCAGATGTATTGCTGTTGCCTTGTGTCAGCTGATATGTCTGAGGTCATTTAGAAACTGTGTCACCATTACAGAGTTGGTCCACCAGAGAGCGCTGACAGGTTGATTTTCAGACCATCTCCTTCAATCACCACCTTTATGGCATCCTGTTATGCATGTATGTATGTAAGAAGCTGATAAAATAATCAGTTGGACTTTAGAGCTGTCACTTGTCTTTGCTTCCAACCGGAAAAACACGGTGGATACTCTGGAATCATTACTGCTACATTTTACATGCTAGCGGTATACAGTGTGTACTATAGTCCAATATTTATATATACCGTTTATACTGTGCTTAAATGTTTTATAACAACAGGAAATGAAACTATACTTGAGTTTAATGTCACCTTCACCAGGCCTCTGGTCGGTCCACTTTGAATCCTTGTTGATGAGGTTCTGGAGAAACGGTGACTCATGCAATGATCTAAATGCGGTCTGATACATAGTTATTGGACTGATTCTTTGTTTGAGGTTTCCATGTTTAAATCCCTGAGCTCTAAGAGATGCAGTGATATAGGACTGCAGTCCTGCAAGAGACCTGGATCAGATCTTTGAGATCAGATCTTTCCCAGTCCTCACCTTGCTGCGGTCCAGGCTGCTGCTGCTCCACCTCCTGGATAAATAGGTCAAACATCTGCGTCTGGATGAAGCTCTTGACAAAGTGTCGAGTGGTCTTGGACTCAATGGCCTTGTAGAAACTTCTCTTTTCAAACACCGCCCCTCCAGCACGACTCAACTTCACATACGAGGCATAATGGCCGACTGTCCTCACAAAGAATTGCAGGAAGGCTTCCGACACCACGTGGTTCAGCTCTTCCACCGCTGAAGGAAAGGACAGAAAACATTTGTGATGATGGGACTGTAGTTCTGTTCCTGACCAGTACACCTGTTTCTACACTTTACTCACTCGATGCTTTTTGTCTGTTACTTAAATCCTGTAGTATTTCAGTTTGGAGCTTTGGGGGCAGAATAGAGCTTTCATCACCAATCTGGAAAAGGAACATTTAACAATTTTACACAAATGTTTCAACTCTGACAAAATGGTTGTTGATACAACACTTACTGAAACAATGAAGGTCTCCTTCTTATCCTCAGACAAATCGACCACCAGCAGCTGTGTAATATAAGATAAGATGATCCTTTATTAGTTCCCCAGTGGGGAAATTACGGTGTTACAGCAGCAAAGGTGATGGTAAGCAGGTATAGTAAGTAGTTTTAATTATATGTGTTTATATATACATATATAAACTATTGAATTTACATTATTGTACATATGAATATTGAATATTGTAACAGCAAGAAGTAGAGAGCAGAATTCACCAGTAATCTCATTCAAATACACAAACCCTGCCTTTGTACATATGTTTTGTGACAACTCACATCACTCTGGTCGGTGACCAGGTCCAGTAGGTGTTTCTGGACCCCCAGCAGGTAGGGGGTAGGTGCCATCACTACATCGATCAGGATCTCCGGAACAATGGAGATGAGGGTGTGCTGCCAGGTGAAGGGGTACAGCAGGGCAGCTACTGCATGAATGATCTGGGATAATGTGCTGTGGAGAGACAAGAGAGGTGACGTCAGAACCGATATGTGATCAGTTTGATCAAAACTCCAGTCCAGTCCCTCGTATTTATGCACCCGAGTTTTTACAAGCACAGGATCCTTCAGTGCCAACACCGTACATCTGGAGATCAGCCAACCACCGGTCAAAGTTCTAATCGCTCAAGTGTCGACATTTCAACTAGTGCGTACATAAACGTTTCTGATAAAAGCCCAGAATTAAATTTCAAATGGTGAAGACTAATAAAAACATTGAGAGGGGTTCAATAACTGCATCAATAACTCTAAAGGTTCTGTGTAATTTCCAGAGCACTAACTCCCTCAGGGTTGTGTCACTCTGCTGAAAACGCTTTCTTTTTGAAGTCAACACTATTTTCCTTCACTAATTTATTCAAATCACTTTCATTTTTAAATTTTTTTGACTGAAGTTAGTGTCAATTAAAGCGAAGACTTCCTGGAGAGCATTTAGAGTAAAAGCCTACTAGGAAAGCGAAGGATTTCTCTGCTTCAAGGCTTTTGATGCAACAGGTCTGCACAAACGGCTCAGTTTCATTGTTTGAGTTTCAACCATGGAGGAAGTGAGTTGGGATTAAATGGAGAACACCTTTAAATAAAATCCTGTATTTCTTTCCTGCAGCTGAGGTAAAGACAGTATAGGTCTTTTATTCTTTTATTATCTGCTGATGGCTGTTTAAACATAATTTGTCCTGTTAGAAGCTGGGTCTGCTGGTTTCTGGCTTCTTTTTGCTGCTTTTCCTGTTTCTATTTGTCGCACAGATATTCTTTTAAATGGTGAATGGACTTTACTTATAGTATTTATTGCTGAAATAAGAATAGGCGAGTAGAGTGCAATACCCCAGTTCATCAGCGATGAAAACGATCCGTCTCTCCAGGACGGCGGCAGCGAACACAAGTAACACCTCCTTGTCCGTCAGGCAGTCGAAGAGCGTGGCGAAGTTTACGTGCTCCAGCCAGGAGTCCAGCGGCCGGGTCAGACGGATGATCTGGTGGAGAGTCACCACTGTCACAAACATGTCAACAGGGTACCAGCATGTCATCACTCTGCTAACAAGTCACTGGATTCAATTCTTCCACATCGCCACTGTCTAATCCTAACAAATAACTTGCTTAGCTCTGAAGGAAGGTAGGAGCTGCAGGTTTGTTTGAGTGCTTTTCATGGTTTATGGACACGCTGTATTAATGTTCATATTCAGGAAAGCACCCATCCTGCCATCATGAACAAGAGTTCTCACATAGCAGAGAACCATATGTTTGTCCTTCCTTCACCACGATGGCTGGTCACATATGGAGCTATATGACTCTTTAATCAAGAGCATGATCTTTCGGTTTGAGAGCATGCTTTGTCGATTTCACGTTCAGATTTTGTAATATTCTCTCTCAAATCCCTGCTCTCAGACTCAAATAGCACCTGCTGGCGCTTGGATTTGCGCTGTAGTGCCATAGTCACAGTAACTGCAGCCAAAACAATGACCAGCATCAGTGAATAGCTGAGATGACTGAGCTGTTGAAACATGGTGTGTGTCCTGATGGGAGAAGAAGCGGTTGGTTTCTGCTTCAAGGGGTAATGCGAGACAAGTTCAGACACAACTCCACACAAACACACCCACCTGGAGGATCTGACTGTATAAAAGATACTGGCTTACACTGCACTCGTGCTCAGCTGAGAATAATCTTTTCAGCCTTTTTCCTGCATTTCAGTTCACATCTTTTCAGAGGAATAGAAGAGAGCGAGTAATGACACAACTGCCTCTGCATTCATGTGTATCAGAGCTTGGGATTTTGTCAACATCTACACTGTCCTTTGGAAACAATAATCCCATCTACAGTATGCTTAATGTTTTCCTCTTGTGTATAGACCAACATCTAACCCTCCCTTTCTCTCTAAGATCCTTGAGAAAGCAGTCGCCAAACAGCTGTGTGAACTGCACAACAATAAGTTGTATCCTGCATTCGATTCCATTGATCATCACATTCTACTTCAGAGGCTGGAACATGTAATTGGCATTAATGGCACCACAATAAGCTGGTTTAAGTCCTATTTATCAGATTGATATCAGTTTGTACATGTTAATGATGAATCGTCCATGCACACCAAAGTTAGTCACGGAGTCCTTCAAGGTTCTGTGCTTGGACCAATTCAATTCACCTTATGTATCCTTCCTCTGGGCAATATTATTAGGAAGCACTCCATACATTTTCATTGATTAATCATTTAATTAATTACATTTTCATTCATATTTATTCTAAAAAACTGCATTTGTATGTGAGGGGATGTTGACATCTGGCATCATATATATTAGCACATGTATTCACATATTGTGTGTTTACAGATGCACACTAGAGTGAAACGATACATGAACGATAAAGAGACTTCCAGATGCAAAGCAAAGCCAGTGTGAGTAAGAGAGAAGTGATGAGAGCGACCCTGTCAGCCACACAGATACACAGATCCCTGGAGAGTGTAGATTTAAGAGTGGCATCTCTACAACCACTGTACTAATTTTAATGTCAGCCAGTAAAATATCCTGCAGCCAGCTACTCATTCTGCCTGTCCTCTGTGAGAAACAAGCCGCTCTGGCAGAGCTGCTCGTGTCACGTACACGTCTGACACGTGTCGCCTGCCAGGTAGAAAATAAAACAGATTATTTTCTATTTGAAAGGATGTGGTGGTGATGGTTCAGACTGTGTAAGTGAGGTCCCACCCTCTCCCTCTGTGTTCCTTCCTTCCACAGACACTGTTGGAGCACAATTCTTTAAAAACACATCAGATCTCAATGGGGAAAGAAAATCCTGCTGGATATCTATGCTGACATGGACTGGGTAGTGTGTTAGGAACCAAAGGATGCCACTTCGATGGATGGACATGAAAAGTATCAACCTACGGAGGGCTGAATTCAAACATTTTGACAAGATACAATGCATTTCTCAGAGAGCTTTAGAGATGTTGATTAGAGGATTTTTTCACTAAAGACAGAGCCAGGCTGGCTGTTGGCCGCTGCTTCCAGCTTTAATGCGAACCTAATTGACCCCTGGCAGGAATCCATCTGGAATCCTCCTGATCCAGCCTGTGAGGCAGTTTGTCCCCCACATTGGAATTCAGTCCCGGTTGAGCAGCACATTGGGCCTCTGCACACTACTGTAGTCTCGCCGTGGGTCGAACGCAATGTCAATTTTGTCTTCTGGTTGCTGATTAGATAGGGAGAAGGTCCGCCATTGAAGCATCGATCATCTCATCTAACTCTCCACAAGACAACACATTTCCCAAAATGTGTAATTATTGCTCTAAAACTCATCTATGTATTATTCTAGCTGGCCTTTCCTGAACAGAATGAGTCTTTTGACCAACTCTTGGTCACAAGAGGCACCCTAAAGCCTGCAGAATTCCCGAAAGTACGTGAGTAAGGAATATTTAAGTTTCAAGACTGATATTTAACAAGGAACTGAATTAGCTACAAGCACAGTCATTTTAACTGATAATGCCTACGGGGTTCAGCTCCAGCATCTCTAACACTAATATAGCATAGGTGGCTAATGAGCTGGTCCTCCTAATCTTTATTTAAGCACGTCCTCATTCAGCTGGCACTCCAAAGGTGATGTGTATTTATCAGCACATGGTAAATGGACTCTTTCTTATATAGAACCCGAAACGGTTGAAAACGGCTGTAACAGTAATCTAAGCTTGAGCAGCAGTCTAATTCACCCGTTCACACACCGATGGCGACGCAGCTGCTACGCTGCCTCCTACGGGGGCAACTTGGGGTTCAGCGTCTTGCCCAGGGACACTTCCACACGTGGACGGGAGGAGCTGGGATCGAACCACCAACCCTGGGGTTAATGGACGGCCGCACTACCCTCCCAGCCTCAGCCCCTCTAACATGAACTGTTAGAGCAGTGCTGGAATAAAGAAACAGACGGGAAGATTCAAGCTCAGTGGTTTCTTCTTTTACATTTAGAATTCAGCTATTTTGTTTCCCCTGTTGTGAAACTTACTGCTTTCCGGTTAATATTCAATAATAAGCACTATGCTAAGCTTGTTTTTTGCATATTTTGTGTATTTTATGTTCAGATCAGTAGTATCAGTAACAGAGTCGTACTGATACTAGATTTTTTTAGACCAATATCAATATTTGAGTTTTAATAATTCTGATATCAGCTGACTTTTTTACATAAACACGGACTATATATTATACTAAGGATCCTTTAAAGTTGTATATTCCAGATAACGTCAGCCTGGCAAATGTGTCAGTCTGGCTCTAAAATGACAGTATTACCAATAATACAGCAGTAACTACTGTAGCAATACTAGTATCTGTAGCAGTACTAGCAAAGTAGTTGAATCCTGGCTACAGCCATCGAAACAGTTAAACCGGGCTCAGCCACGGTGCGGCGTCATCCATCAACTGACTTCAAATGCAATATTGTTCCAGTGACAACGTTCCAGGGTTGGTAAAGCCTGTCTCTTACAAACAGCTGTGCAGAACCTTGGCATCGAATCAGCCTTCAAACTCATGGGTCGATTACTTCCTGTTTAGGTTTTCTGTCGCAACACACCTAAAGACGTACGTGTTTTCAGCGCAGCACCTGCTGGAGCAGCTGTAGGTAACGGCTCACTGTATTAGCCTCGCGTACAACGTGTCAAAGACACTGCACATTTGTTCACATTTTGGCAGATTAGTACGATGAAAGGCATGCCAACTTAGCTGTTAGCAGTTCACCCATGGATGTACAGACAACTATCACCTGAGAAATCTGAACCTTTAGTTCTGCAGTTATAAGGAGCATCTCTTGTTCTATGATTTCTAAGCAGATTTATTGGCATTTGTGAGTGATGGATACGATGATATCCTCGGGAAATGTAAGTCAAACTCAGGCTAAAATGATGTGTTTGACATGTGTGCTCAGTTTTGACTCACAGATATAATATTGTTAATGCAGTAATGAGTAAAGTATCGAGTGAGCCAATCACAATACAATAACCAGCTTCCAGCATCCCCGTCTCTTTCACCTCACACAGTATCTTTACCTCTGCCTCCACACCGCCCCTTTGATGCAATATATCCACGATGAAGACATCACAATTAATTCGTAAACCTATTAAGGTTCTGATCTGCTCCTCAGTCCTCCTCGGCCCGTTCATCCCTCCAACTCTCCAGACCTGCCGTCCTCTAGCTGTCCACCAGATGTCCTCGGATGTTCCCGCCTTGCCTCATCACCTGACTGCCCCGCCCATCCACACACCTGTTGGCATTTCTCATCACCTGAGCGTCCCGCTCGTTCCCTGAACCCCCTCACCCCATATATCAGTTCGCTTCCTTTGTCAGATTGTCATGTGACGGTGTGGTTCCTGTCGCGGTTCCCTGTTTCCACCTGCCTTACCTGCATTTTGACCTTTACTGGACTTTGGATTCCTGCCTGCTCCTCCCAAAATGTGTTTGCCTGCTTCCTTGCTCTGACCCCTGCCTGCCTCGCCTTCCCATAAGCCCTTTGTACCTGAAAAAATCACCGAACTGCTTCTACTCTGCCTCAGTTGTCTGCAGTCGGGTCCCATTTGGACTCTTGTCACCCTGCTTGCACACCTGTGACACATTTGCCATTCTGCATCACAGAGCCGCACAATGAAATTAAAGTTGCAGCCACCTTCAAACATATATATACATTTTAACTAGAACCAAAAAGAGAGAGCACATCACCTCGGTTTCAGCGAACCTGCTTCTAGGACTGATGAAAGTTCTTCTGCTTGATTCTGAGGCTCTTACTGGTTTGGGAGCGGCCTACATGATTGAATCTTTGTCGTTTTATAATCCTTCACGGCCTCTTAGATCCTCTGCTGCCAGTTTTTATAAATATAAACTCTCACACGAAGAAGAAAACTGGCAGCTCAGCCGTTTTTTAATTATGCCCCAAAATTATAGACCTCCTTCCCCAAGGCTGTACGAGACGCAAACTCTGGGAACATTTTTAAACCACAATTGAAAGCTTATTCATTCAGCATTGCTTTTAACTAACTGTCACTCTTCCTGCCTGCTTTTATATATTTTTATGTTTGACATATTGTATTGTTTTGTTTGTTCTTGACATATTTTATTGGTCGCTTCTTTGTTGTAGTGTTGTCTTTCCCTGCTGCTGCTAGTTGTGGTTTCTGGCCGTTGTCACTGTTTGCTTGGTTTATTTACACTATTTTATTATGTGTTTTTATTTATTTATTTCTCTTCTGTCTTCTCTGTCTTGCAAAGCGCTTTGAGCTACACCCTCTGTATAGTGTATTATTATTATTATCCAAAGGTAATGTGCAAAGCCAGCATAGCATGAAGTTCCATGTTATGGTGGAGGGTGGCGATGAGGAGTCACCCCGGAGTCTGGTGGTACGGCAGCGGGTTCTTCTGCATCACTCGCCAGACAGCAGCAGCTTTCTCTTCCTCCTCCCTGAGAGCGAACAGGACATTTTACTTCTTAAGTTTCCTTTAGCAACACAGTCATTTCTGAATTTCTTTTCCTTGAGATGCGACGTCCGTCACACGTTCTCTCTTATGCTGATTCCTAGGAACCTAAACTGTTCAATGCATTATTATTTCGTGATAATAATTAGTTACTTATGTGGAATGATCTCTGCACAACCGGTTGAGACAGATGAGTGCCCACCCAGAGCCTGGTTCTGGTTCTGGTTCTTGCCACTGTCTCCTGGTGCTGCTCAGGGTGGAATTGTTGGGTCTCTGCACATAAAGAGTCGATCTATGAGATAACTTGTTGTTATGATATGAGGCTATATAAATAAACCTGAACTGAATTGCTGTGGGAGACGTAGAGGAGGGTTTAACCTTCACCCCAAAGGCATGTTCACCATCATCCATTCCATGGATTGCTCTGATAAAACTAACCAGCTACGATCAATGAATCACCTTCTTCTCCTTCAACTAAGATTTGTGTGATTATTGTCTGTGTCAACATGAAGCCAGGATATTATTCACAAAACGCTCACGTGGCTGTGTAGGTTTCATGGACGCTGCATGGCCACTTGCCTTCTGTTGGAGAAAAGTTGGGTAACATTGTCACCCTTTGCTCTCGCTTTCAGCCCTTTTCTGCCTGCCTTTCCGTTTCTGGTACCCTGATTTTGGTCTTAACATTCTGTGCAGACAGCGCTGGGAGGGCGCTCTACACACAGACCGTCAGCGAGCTCCTGGGTCGGACTGAACCATTCACTGTTTGTACTAAGGGGTGTAACATGGCAAGACAACTGGATGACTTTAGCAAAAGAGGAGCGGATTAACACCGTAAATTCCAAGACACATTAGGGGCGCAATATTATTTCCTGTTTTTGAGGGTCGCAGTTTGCAGCAGTGGCAGAATGTGGGTGTCTCCAGCTGTGAACATACAGATCTGTGACTGTGTGAAGGAAGGTTGAAAAAAGATCACAGTGGTCACAAAGTCAGGCTTCGATAAATATGTATGAGAATGCACCCAGGAACTTGTTTTCTTCATACCTTCCCTTAGCAACAGAGCACAAACCATATTTCATGCAACTAATCCGAACCGGTTTTGTAACCTGTGATGTTTCTGACAGGTTTGCTGCAAACAGCCCCGTAACAACAGCATCCCCCGTGTGGAGAATGTACTGTTTTTCACCTGTCAAATCATGCCGGGCGTGTGTGCACGGAACCTCTCCCTGTCCCTTGACAGACGCTCCCCACGGCAGCTGCTGCAGATGGGAAATAAATAAACACCAAAGAGTTCTGAGAAAGCTTGTCTGGATGAATAATAGTTGTGTTAAGACAACTTAATAGGAATATGTGGTCAAGTGTCCTGTGTTGCTGCAAAGAGACCTTCAGTGTAGCATCTCTACACTGGTTACCTGTAAAATCCAGAACTGAATTTAAAATCCTCCTCCTCACCTATAAAGCCCTTAATGTTCAGGCAGCATCATATCTGAAAGAGCTCGTAGTACCCTATTACCCCACTAGAGCACTGTGCTCGCAGAATGCAGGGCTCCTTGTGGTTCCTAGAGTCTCTAAAAGTAGAATGGGAGCCAGAGCCTTCAGCTACCAAGC
>JAVQJF010119118.1:0-17082 GCA_036023855.1 Gadopsis marmoratus
AATACACTCAAATAGCTTTTTTCCACTATGGGAGCTAACCAACCCTAACCTGGAGCTTTCCATAAGCTGAACCCATAAGGTGTAGGTTCTACCTTGTTTTTAATTTATTTATTAGTTAATTTTTTTTGTCAGGGACGATGCAAAGAAACTCATGGTCACCTAGCCCGGGACAGGGGGCACAAATTAGCCTCATCTAGAAATCCCATATGCAAGACATCAGTACTGTACTGTAATGTATCTGTAACTGGCTTTTCTTTGACAACAAGATCATATTGAATTACAATATTCACAACACATTTCAATCATTTTACATATGTTGCTGGAGCAGTGGATGCACCTTATTAAAAGGATGAAACCACGTGACGAGCTGTCGACTAAGTAACACGGATTGGATTTCGAGGTGGCTTTTTGCGTCACTCACAACGGCGACGTCATATCCAGAGAGGCTGTGCACCAGCCTCCCCCGTTGCCGAGTTTGTCTGCACTGCGATGATGGCTCTCCGGCTCTCATGCTTCCACGTTAGAAAGCCGTGTCGCCGGCGTACGAAGTTACTGATGCCTACGTCGTTACCACAGCAACCCATGTGAACAACATCCTACTATTACACGTGCAGATAAAGATTAAAGATCTGATTTGAGAAACAAATCACATTTGGATTATTATTGGATGCCCCATTTGGAACATGCAAGAAGGTAGACAACATTACTAGCGCTGCATGTTATCAATTTTATCTTGCACATCTCTTGCAAGTCCGTGCCCTTGTATCCATTATCCAATAGATTTGAAATCCTGTTCAGCCTACTATCTAAACCCATTCTAGGTCAACTAGATGCCTGATGTCTCTGTCCAGTTTGATGCTGATAAAGACACAGCGGCTCAGAAACGTTAGGCTGTGCCCACTATTAAAGTATGCAAATCAGTTAGTGTGCTCCAGTCCTCTGAAGTCTGCTGTGCTTGATCCGAGCATCCACTTCAATCAGCTGCCCATTCTTGGAGGATGGGTGGAGAACCCCTTTTTCTCCAGAATGATTTGTAGAAGGTAAGCAGCTGGAACGATTGAACCAGTTCAATGAAAGAGCCGCCAATATTTTCATTTGCAGGTTCAAATGACACCAGCGAGATCTTGTAGACCACGTAAAAGAGTTTTGAGATTCGGCGCTATGCCCTTTGTTAGTTGGGGTAAAAACATGAAGGAAAAAGGGACAAAAACATACAAGAAGTAAATACACCACCAGAAACAAAAGCCTCGCTCTGAATTCTCACAGGAGGTGAATTGTTGCAGGAAGGCGACGGTGTTTCTGGTTAAACACAAAAGGATCTTACTCTTTAACAAAAAGGTCTGTCTCTGTAGGGATCCTTTCCATAATGTTGTCAGACACCTAGAATAACAGTCTGAGCCACAGACTGTATATAAAGATGGGCAACACGTCTCCACTTCCTCCCACTGTACAAAAATGAATACAAAACACTCTGAATACGGCTTCTGCAATCTTGCGCTGGTTGCATCATTTGAAGCCAGAGTCTGCGCAGTAGTGGTATCGAGGTCCCACCCACACACCTGCCTGAACCAATCACAAGCACGCTGGCAGTTGTCAATCATGACATCTCACCCCCTTTTTTTTTATAGTGTCAAATAACTCATTAAAACCAAACACACATCAGCGCGATAACAAGGGGGCGGGGTTTATGACCTATACTGCAGCCAGCCACCAGGGGGGGGGCGATCGAGATGTTTTGGCTTCACATTTTGGGAGCGATCATGTTGTCTCTCTTTACTTTTTTTTATAGGAACAAACACTTTTTTGGGTATAGCTTTTATGGGTGCAGTTGCCCACAAGGACTACGTGGCAGCCATTGTAACCCATTTCACTGTTGAAGCGATTCCAAAACCTTTTGTACCTGTATTAGTCATTTAGACCCCACAATGTGTAAAAATAGGGCCCAGGTTTAAAAATATCTGAATAACCTTTATTTTTAAGGACTATAATGACTGAATTTGGATCTCAAAGCGAATCCGTTGCCTTCTTCTGTCACCTCCTCATTGTGTGTTTTCATGAAACTGTGTGAATTGCTCATTTGAAGGTCTTCCCGGCTTTCATGCCATCCTCCCTTCCCCGTCCTCCCTCTCCGTCTACTCTTTGGCAGCTGCTTTCTTTTCACCAGTGCTTTTGTTGGCGCCGGGTGCCATCCCTTTTGCAATGGAGCCGAAGTGCGAAAACCTTTCATTTTTGGTTTTTAATCTTCCATCGACTGTCCTCGTTATGACTAAACAGAGGCACATCAATATTTCAAGCACTCATTGGCACAAAGGAGACATGGTCCAGAAACGGAGAGGCAGAAGAGATGAGCCACAGGCCAAAAAAAAAAAAAAAAGAGTGAAGTGAAAAAGAACATGGACAGGCAGAGATTGGCATTGTACAGGATATAAAAAAAAACAGGAAAAAGACAGACAGGAAAAACAAACCTGATGAACAACAGCATGATAGAGCGATAGAGAAGGCGACTGTGGGTGGAGACTGGTTTGTAACAGTGATTTGAGTGTTTCTACCAAGGCCAGCTGGGACAGAATGGATTAACTAAAGGCCAAACAACCAGACAGCCACAAGGAAAAGCCAGGAGGCGGACAGCAGCAACATAGAAAGACTTTGAGAGACAGGCAGAGGAAATGAACAAACCAAAGAGGAAAGGACAGACACACAGCGAGCCAGAACAAAGCCCACAGGGATATCTATTAATCACATGTATGGTCGCAGACAAACAGAGCTGCAAGAGATGGGATATTTTCATATTTCCTCTCCAGTACTAAAGCCTGTCGTGATATATGAGCAAAGGGCACACGGTATATTGCAACCCTGGTCCCAGCTCGTGCTTCATTTTCCTTTCTGGCAGTTCTTTGAAACATAAAAACTTGGGTGATGTTTTTCCATCCCATCCCGTGAAAGAAAAGCTGTTCTTTGTGCACATGATGCAACATTTAGTCAGAGCTTTCCCTCAGCGGTGTGCTTCTGTCCTGTCAGAATCCTCCTCCCCTGTGTCTGTTTGACGAACGCTGCAGCGCTTTCTGCTCTTTATTTTTTAATTCTTTTGAACCTTGTTTCATGGAGCGAGGCAGAAACCTGGGTCAGATAGTTTTTAACAAAAATTTTGACCGTGAACAATTCAAGTGTGACTGGTGCTGCATCCACGCATATGCAAAATATTCAATTCTAGAAGCTTGGAACTGCTAACTCACTAGCCAGCCAGGCTAGTGATAGTCTGTCACAATAGCTCCCGGAGATTGTCTATATTCTCTCTACTGCTCTGTGTGCGCCCCAAGCTCTCGAGCACATTCGTTAGTTCTTGCCGTAAGTTTAGCTCGGTTGCTAATGGGACACCAAGTTCACACAGTTTATTTAGAAGACATATTTGTACCATCATGTAATGTCTCATATCAGCAGATCATTCCTCTTTTGTGGAACAGTTTACACTACAGGGACGATTAAATAGAAGTGGATGGTGCAGCACAGGTAATATACTACAATAACTTCCTCCATTTTAGACTCTCTGGCTCTCTGTCTACAGCCGGCTGTTGGTTCGTGAGACCATAGGCTTTACAGACGGCATGACTATGGAGTCATAGGAGTGCCGGAAGAAAGAATAAATCTGTGTGTGGAAGTATAAAGAGGAATAAATATCTATAATGACAAATAAAACATAAATGATCCCTTTATTTTTCCCCCATTTTGCTTTTGCTATTCCCATATTGCTTTTGTAACATGGCAATATGTTGCAGTTTGCCCAACTGGGTCCATTTGCAAATTACAAATTCAACCCAGGTCTAATGAACTACAGAGAAATAAAAGCTTGACAGACATCCAATGATTTTGAGTTTCAAAGGTTGGCTGCAGAAACCCCCTGTGTTTATTGACTGCTGAAAACTAACAGGGACATTGGCTGGACCCTTGCAGAAGATAGATGTACATATATCTAACAAATGTATAATATTAGACATTTACGGAAAATTAACATTCTGCAGCAATATGTGAATTATGATAACATACTGCAGGTCAACTTGTATACGAACATCCATACATTACACGTATGGTGACACATACAACAGTCACCAAGTATGTCTATAAACTCATGGACATAGGTTCATATGTGGTCATATATTTAGTTTCTGTATCTGTGGTAGAGCTCCTCATTCTTTATTCTGGGCCTTTCTCCCTCTGATTATCAGTGCTCCTTAAGCAGGGCTGAAACCTGAGAGACATGTGCTCATCTGCAAGGAAAGACACTTGTGGGAAACCAGAAAACAGAAAAGGGTTAAAAAATGGTCAGCGTCAGAGATTGTGCAGCCCTGAAGTGCTGAAGTGGGGCCTAATGAAGCTTATCATTATTGAAACATGAACATAATTTGTTAATCAGACTCTGACCTGCTTTACCTGCTAAAATATGAACTCGCTCATCATTTTGATTTTCTCTCTCTCTTAACGCCCCTGCTGATCCACTCTCAATCCCTATCACTCCCTATCAATCTCCATCTTCCTTTCTCTCTGCCTTCCCCTTCCATCCACACTCTCAGTCCTCTTTTTTACAATATGGCCCTATGCTCTCTGAATGTAAATGACATTTCAGTCTCTTTCATCAGGCTCTGTGCTCTCTTAATGTTCAGTGAGCAATGCCAACATCACCAGGCACTACTATTTATACATGACGACTCTAAAGTGGCCTGGGATCCGGCTCTGTTTTCAGCCTTCCCAAAATATACACAGAACCATGGAACTGACATCGGCTGACATACTGCATGCCATGTTGAAATTCTGGGGATTTAAATCTATAATTGTGCAAATGTGTAATACAAGCTCATGCATGTGGACAAACTTCACGTCACCTTAGCGTACCGGCTTTTACATTCAATCAAATGTGATCTGGACAGTCGGACACTCTGTACCAGACTGAAATGTCACAACAACTATTGGATGGATGTTCATGAAATTTTTATTTTACAGGTCTGTAATTTCCTAATAATAATTTCCCTCAGAGGTTTCTGGAAAGACCTATGTAATTTGTTGCCAATTATATGGAAAATAGACAGTGTTCAATTATTACTTTACAATTAATTAATTCCAATTATTTACTAGTGTCACCTATCATTCATCTCAAGAAAAATGTGAAATTAGTCTACAGGCAAGCATTTCAATTGTCTACAGGCTAGCATTTAACAAAAGAAGAAAGATTAAAGTCCATTTATAAATTAATAAAGAATGAATATTTGTTTTGCATTACATGAAGCTCTTCAGTAAATTCCTCCGCTACTTATTGAAATCTAAATAACTGAAATAACAGAACTTTTTCTCTGTCCTCCCTATGCAATAACATACAGGAAAATTTCTACGACATTATTAGGAAAATACAGACCTGCAAAATATTACCAAATACCTGCAAAACTAATGCCTTTCCCCTCAGCCTGCTGTATGTTTTGTTTAGTGCTAATTACCAAATGTTAGCATGCTAAAACGCTACACTAAAATGGTGAGCATGGTAAACTGCTAAACATAAGCATGCTAACATTGTCACTGTGAGCATGCTGACGTCTGCATTTAGTTAAAGGCGCTGCTGTTCATAACCTCACAGAGCACGGCTGAAAAGTAGAATGGTCTTTGTTTTTGCACTTTGGGTGTGATGAGCTACCGAACTTGAGAAATTCAAGTGATTTCTTCCTGCTTGATGTATAAAACCCTCCAAAATGTCTAAAGATCCAGAAACGTTTGCCTGCGGCTTCCATCTATTAATGCTAACATGACACATGATTTAGCACCCTGACTTTTTCCCCCCCCAGTATTTCCAGCACCTGTAACAGGTAGTGAAACAACTAGGGCCAATTTCTACCTACAATGCACAGCAAAAAAGTCCATACAGTCTATGGTACTGGCTGCCAAAACGTTACCATTTAATGTGCTGAATAATTAGATGAAGGTCACCAAACGTGCATAACTTTCCCAGTGAAACACTTTTCTAAAATATCTGCTAAGAGAAAATGGCATAAACAGATAAACAGAGAGAACCTAAAAGTAAGTACTAACAAAATTTAGATATGGCCTATAAAAACTACTTTTAGTGCTACTAGTTGGCAAATGTTAGCATGCTAAACGCGCAACACTAACATGGTAAACTAGCATGCTAGCATTTAGCTCAGCGCACAGCCTGCACCGAAGTGCAGCTTCACAGAGCTGCTAGCATGGCTGTAGATTCTGTACTCTAACTTCGTATTCCTTGCGTGTATGTTCTATTTTTCTCTGCCCCAGTGGAGCAGGTTTAGTTACTGAGCTTTCGTTTATGATAACACTACCAAAAAGATTTGCATTTGAGACCTTTTTCTGACAAGTGCTTCCACTTTCTTCCTATGGCGATGAATGGCGAGAGATGAGGAATGGCGTAGCGCTGCCATCACAACAACACTGGGCCATGATAAATGATTGAAAACGTGAGCCTTGAGGTCTTTGGTTAATTGCTGAACACACGCTCGTGTGGGGCTCCGGGTGTCAAACTGCGTCAGAGAAAAGACAATCTGATTCACGCAACAATCTGTATGGAAACAGCCCGGGAGATATGCATTCATTACCAGCTATGGGTAATTAATGCCCCGCCAGAGGTACACCTGGGGATAAAAGGGCTGTCTTAACAAGTATTGACAGCAATACAGAGCAGACATTTGTATGTTTCAATCTGTCAAATCCATACACAAAACCAAAGCCAGTTAGGCAAATGAGTCTGAGTTATCTGAATGAGTCAAATGAAGCGGGGAGCTTCAGAGCTGTGTTTGGCAGGCCGCGTAACAGCGCAACTATTCTCAGAGCCAAGGCGGCGAGCAACAAGTCATCATCGCACAACAGACTAGCAGTGCGTCACACACACACGCCGCTTCGCTGCCAGCTCCATTAAAAGATTTGAATCTGTGAAACCGAGACGAAAGCGATGCCGGGTAGAAATTAATGGAATTTTTACGAGCTCAATGGACTTGACGAGGACGCCGGTGTCCTCATCAAGTCTGGATCAATTTCTTGCAGACACACTGTGGCTTTTAGTTTCTTTAACATTTAATTAAGCGTGTTTAGGAGCGGTGGTCTATATTGATTGATGGTTAACAAAAAACAATTTTGGGGGGAAAATGGTTCACCACTAGCCAGGAGGCTGTCTCAATATCATCTGTCAGCATGTCATTTGACACTTTAAAGGGATATTTTTTTCAACATGGCAGAGTGACAAATTCCACACTCTTGGCTTAAAAGCTGGAGAGAGGTGACTTAAAAAAAAGCTATAGAAAGAAATTATATGAGCCCAACGCCTTGGTCCGTTTAGTGTCTTTTTAAAATGAATATTGCCTTTTGAAAGCGGGCCATTTGTTGAGAGCGTGTTATGAAAGCTCTGTAGAGAAAATGTTACAGGAAGAAAATATATTTTCAGTCCATTCAGCCAGACATAAAGAAACACAAGAGCGAGGTAGTGACAGTGACGATACAAGTCATGAAAATAAACCAAGGCAACATTCCAGACCTCTAGTGCCACAGTCTGAATTTACATAGGCACCTCATGCAGGACAGACAGCTCATGAGTCCTCCACCTAAAAACAGTTCCTCGCTCCCTAAGTAAACATGTTATCCTGTTAAGCAGGTGTGACTAGCTTTATGCCATAGTGTTCAAATTACATAACACATTAAGAATTAGATTTCCCCAATTATGCAAATTCTGGCAATCTGACGGCCTCAGACACAATAGAAAGGCCACTTTGAGGCACCTTCAGGCATAAAGAATTAGCTCCAGTTGACACCAGGTGATTAGTAATTGTCTCACAGTGATAAACGCCTGATTAAGAGCATATCATTCATCCTCCTTCTCGTAGACTTTGATTTACACAGTGGCTGTTTTCAACATGTCTTGTGCTCGCAGTCGTACAGATGCTGCACTGCCACCCACTGGCCAACAGCAGCCGTCACAGCTTGAACGGACGTCACGTCAGGTCACCAGCATTCGACACATTTTAAATTATGCAACTGCTAATTCATGCCAAAACATTTTAATGAGCTAGAACACAATAATGGAAATTCTAGGGTGCAAATGTTCAACATTCTTGATTAGTTTGCCTATTTGAGCATACCTCATCTGTCTCATGCACGTGCACCAGTATATCTGTGCATTGTTCACCGTGTGTCACGACCAGAAGGTCAGACAGACGTTGTAAACACAAGCCAGTGTCCCTCGAGCATCGGCCTGCTGGACAAGCGGAAAAACATGCTCTTTGCACTCAAGATAAAGTGTTGCATCGCTCCACATCTGTGGTTGTTGAAAACGCCGACTGTCCTCTCTCTCTCCCGCTGAGGATTTTGGCCACAGCTGAGGGACCACCTGGGAAGCCATCAGTCATTGTTATGGCTTGCCAATGAGATTTAAATAAACGAAATGGGGGATTACAGAAAGAAAAATACAATGCATCATCAAATATTAAACTCAGCCTTGCAGATGAGTTGGAGACAAGGTCATGTTTTATAACCAGCCGGCTGCAGAGCTCCAGTCCTCCACTGCCCAGACGCTCCGTTAACACCGACTACGGGCCATTTGTTTTTTCAAGAAAAGATAGGAACAGACTACAATAGCAATTGTGATAAAATGCCAAGATGTACGCCAGCAGGTGTAGACACGTGTAGACACTTTGACCAGCTGGACAGCTTGTTATTTCAAAAGTGATCTCTTTCTCTCCCCTGGGTGAAGAAAAGAAAAAAAAAGAAGAAGCGATGATTCAATTTGGAAGTAGAAGAAAACAAATGAAAAACGTGATGGAAACGATTGCCAAGTGGCAATTGATTAGCTGTTATATGTCAAGAGGGAAAGGTCAAAGTGAAGTATTACTTTCCCAAAAGGAAAATGGCGTTTTAGAATTCATGCTGGGCCAAGGAGACTAAATATATTATATGCTAAATATAAGATAGGAAGCCTTAAAAAAAAAGAGATTAAACGGGAACAAACACCAGTATTATGCTGATTGAGACGGTCCTCCTGGGTTAGCTAACTGTTGCTTATTTACACATTCGGGCAGATACGTAGCGCCAGATACGTAGCGCCATTAGCATTCATTTGGAGTCATGTCTGTGTCCGCCTGATGAATGTCAGCCCAATATTCACTCATTGTTACCTCTGTTTTTGGTCTCCTAAGGAAATATGCGCATATGTCCACCAGCTAGTCGGCAACTGTGTCTCCGTCTGCTGTTTGGCGCTGGGCAGGTAGCGATAATTACCTGTAGGTTTATCCAGTAAGAGCGAACCCCTTTCACATTGCACATGTCATTTGATCCGTTGTTAATATAGCTACATTTACTGTAGCAGCTTTAACAAGTTAAACACTGTAAACAGGGAATGAAGCACACAAAGGCTGAGAACATTCTCCTACTGGATCATTAACCACATTAATCTGTATAATGTTTTCATCTCAGGGGCCAGATGTGATTCGATTCCAATAGATCCACGTCTTCCTCCCTGCTCTGGCCTGATGGAGAAGCGTTGCGCTGCTTCCAGCCGACGTACCAATTACGGGGTTATTTTTAAAGCCCTGCTTAACCGTAAAGCTCCCAAAATAGGTCTTAAATAACAGGGTGTTGAATGTCAGCAACCACTGCACCGACGCAGCCGGTGTGCATCTGTGCCAGCAGGCGGAGAACTCCATAGCCCACAATGCATTGGTTCTTGCGGATTTCTGTTTGGATCCTAGGAAGAGAGCAGTTTCCATGCACCATCTTTGAGGTCATTGTCCTTGGAATATTTTGATGTCACAAGCACATTAGCAGCGGAAAGTAGGTCATCTGGGCCTTTTTTAGGCTCATAATCAAACATTTGGTTAAATGAGAGGTTCTCTCATAATGACCCCGCTTCACTTCCAACAGACGTAGATTTTCCTCTCAGAGAAGCCAGCTGGGATGGAAAAACAAAGCGGGGGAGAAGGCCACCCTCCTCTCTCGCACGGGGACGTGTACTGTGAGCATTTTTTTTTTAGCAGTCGATGAAATGATGGAAAACCCCAAATTGCCAGAGCGTGAATCATGTCGAAGCAAATGGGGAGAAAAGCAACCTGCTGTTTTGTGCTCAGTCTTTCCCCATTATATCCAAAAACAAGTTACCAAGTAGTGTCAACCAATATCGTCCTCGACAGAGCCAGTACATGACGAAAGCTACAGCTTGCAACAGGGAAATCTCCGTAGTGTACAGTTTCACCACTCGGAAACTAGATATGGTTTGCCTGAGGCCTGACCTCACCGTCATGTCAGCACTACTGACTTTACATTTTCAAGCTTTTTTGAAAAGCAATGTGTTGGAACGCAGCTCGCATCAAACCCATCCATCTCTCCGACACATTGAGCACAAAGTTCACAGCGTGGCAGTTACCTAACTGCTCAACGTACCTGGGGACAAGTGGGATTTCATTGCACAAACAAAGTACAGCTCACACCAAAAAGGGAAAAAATGCACAGCGGTGGTACTTACTGTGTTTGCCACAGCAGGCTTCTCAAACATCCTCTTCAGACTATCAAGTGGGATGTCGAACCTCTCAATCCTCTTAGCAGCCTGCAGGTCCTCTCTGGGCACTGGATCATCCGACGCCTCCACCTGCGACCCAGAGGGACTACGGGAAATGAAGCCCGAGGTCGCCGACACTGCACTAGCCGGCTCTTCTCCATTTCCTGATTGAATTTCCATTGTTGTAGAGAAACCGTATCTCTCTCCCCCCCCCCGCCCTTTTCCCTTCAGGCTGGTGCTCGGAAGGGAAGTCTATTGTGCGAGGCGAATCAGGAGGGGTGAGGAAGTGACAAAGGGAGATATGAGAGGGTGAGAAGTAGAGATTGAGATGCTAGAGCTGCTGGGCTTCCTCTCTGTCTGGGAGCCTCTCTGGGCCGTGCAGGCACGCCGGGCGACTGCAGGAAAGAGGAGGAGAAAAGAAAAAGTTCACGGGGGAAGTTTTTTCCTCTCTCCCCTGCCCGTAATTACTCGTACGTACGCAGAAGCGGCATGTAAACTCACATGTGGGCTCAGAAATGCAAGTGACAGGCCAAAGGAGTGACGACAAAGGAAAGGCGAAGGAAAGAGAGAGTGACTGCCAGGGATAAAAGGTGGAAAGAGGACACAAGTTCAGGATTTTCATATGCTTTATACAGTATCCGTCATTGGTGTTGACTGTACTTTTTAACACCACCACCCCTTCTAAATCCAAATAAGTATCTACGCACCAGACGGGGGGAAGTAACTTATGCTGGGTCTCAATTCTTGCTATAGACACACTTGCTATTTTAAGTGCGTTCACACTGACGATTATGGTGAAATGCAGTGCACTACGAGTACCTGGATGGCGTACTCAGGTCAGAAAGCCGAGTGTGGAACGCTGCACACTTCTCACCCTCGAAGGTCGCCACCTTGGCTACGCAGCGGATATCGAGGGACCACTGACTAAAAGTCAAAGCGTGTCCTTTATTTTATTACAAAATTGAATTGAAGTCATGTGAGCAAACAGGCAGGCAGCTATTTTGGCGGGTGACAATCGCAGTTTCACCATTTAAAAAGCACAAGAATCGGTCCAATGTTGGCGGCCGTGTTCGATTTGAGATGACACTACCCCGTCGAATTCACGCACTACGAAAGTAAGTCCTTTTTATGTAGTTGTACTTTACTTGACCATTTCCATTTTATGCCATTTTATACTTCTGCCACACTACAACTCAGAAGATAATAAATGTACTTTCTTTTTTACTCCTCTACATTTATTTGACAGCGATTTCGTGTTGAAATCACGAAGTGAAGCGTGAAGTTATTGCCTCGTCGGCGACCGAGTAACCAGCTAACAAGTTTGCCAACTGAGCGGACCAGCTAGCAGCATCTACGTCACCAAGCTTCCGGCCCCCACCTAATCTGTGTGAGCAAGAGAACGTCACTTTTGTGCACGTTGAGTCAGCGCATGTCGTATGAAATGGGCTACTTGAATAAGAAAAGCTAAAATGGTGGTATCATAGACACCCGTCTGTGTGCGAATGTCTTCCGTTTTGCTGTGACCACACTGCAAAGTCAAGTCACGCTTATTTATATAGCATATAAATATTATATTTCATACGACACGCGCCGACTCAATGCGTATAAAAGTGACGTTCTCTTGCTCACACAAATTAGGCCACCATCGACAACGCATGGGGTACAAGTTGGCACTAATCAAATCTGGGTTACTATTTGAACAACTAGGCACAAGTGGCTTCAGGAAACAGATTAACAGCCGTTCGCCTCGCCCATCCTCCCGTTAACACCAGGTCTTGGGCGGGTAGGAAAGCTCACTATTCCTGAACAAATCAAGGAAGGCCTAACAACTAATCCCGCTGGCCTGCCCTGCAGCCATGATGATGGATGCATTGTTAATTCTTCATCAGCCACACCAGCGCTTCCCAGGGAGTGTTTTCCTGCGCTCGGCCCTGGGAAACGGGGATATTAACACGTTGACTCAGCTTCCTCTGGGGCTCCCATTTCAGCCGTTCCTGTCATTATGTTTAAAGCGTGATTCTGACTATATTGTGCCGTTGTGTGCTCGGGGGAAGCGGGGGCCATGTTAGCCGGAGTCAATATTTTCACCCTGCTGCACTCGCGTGAGCAGAGAAAGGGGAGCAAGGGGTCAAGCGACAGACGGGAGAGTAGGAGGGGCTGACGGAGGAAGCCGAGAGAGACTGACAGCGTAGTCACGGGATCAGGCAGAAGCAAAGACAGCAGAGCTACAAGCCTGGAACAGTCAGTCGGGGCTACAACAGAAACATCAATACAGTGGGAGAGAGAGAGAGACAGACAGAGAGAGAGAGAGGGGAGTTGAGAACCAATCCAGGTAATCCAGTCTTAATGAATGAACGGTCATGATATATGCATCTGATTAGTACTTAGCAGGACACAGTATCACTCCATTTAAACCAGCGACAGGTACATTATTCAGGGGGGGCCAAAGGGACGTGTGTCACTTTCAGCGGGCTCCTGTGTCCCCGCGGAGGCCACTCAGCTTACAGCAGTTGCTCACATATACTGTACATATACATAGTTGCATAACAAAAGCAATTTGACATCTTATTGTGCCACTTTGAATTTTTATTAACTCCCCCCCCCCAAAAAATTATATTTCATTTCAGCAACCGGAAAAGGTCAACTGTGAGAGAAAATAGGATGCTAAGGACGTGGACTAATGGAGTAGTGAAGGCTTTCTGTGATCTGCATCTTGATTTGTTGCATAGTGAAAGTAGACGCACACTCTCTCTCTTAAGGTGCAGAGATGAGTGGAATTCAGTGAGAGAGCAAAAGTAATGCCCCCTAACACAAAGCTCCAGAGCAGCTTTTCTTTAATACAACAAGGCAATATTTCAGTCCTAGTGGGGCTTCAGAGAGACTTTCTGGTGAAGATTCACCAGGGTACAAACACTGTCTGCTTCTATTAAATAAAATATGTTGCAGGTTCTGTGTTTGCTCCCATGCTGAATTCCTGGCCAAGGGCTCCAGACGACTTTTATTTAGAGGACAGGCTGAAATATGATCCCTCTGATAAGATAAGAAGATGGAAGTAACATTTTATTTTGTCTACAGTGACAAAAGTATGTGCGCGCACAGATGTCAGATGGTCCACTAAGCCATAAAAAGAGACGCTGTCACTAAATACCCCCACTTTACATAGTTTAGCATTGTACCTACTTGCAGAGCCAAAAGGTCTGGTTGCTAAGAAAAACTCTGGAAATACAGAAAACGTGCATCAACATCTCACAGCGCTGTCATAGATTCATCTAGAAGAAACGTTCAAGACTCTAGCCAGGAAAGTCTGTCGCAGCTCACCGCACATTATTCATTCTTGTTGGTTTGTTGATATTGTAAAAAATGCCGTACTCAGAGAAATTCTCTTTCAGCCAGAGATGACATTTAGGCTGTTGGAAGCCAAATAAGTTGCCCATTTTAAGCTGTAATTCATGACTTTCTTCTTAACCCTTCTTAACGTCAGCATCTTTCAGCTAAAGTTTTGGTTCCGTCTAACTGCTTTCATTAAAGCTGTTTTCAGATGCAACAGACAGCTGTTTTAAGTAAAAAAGAAAAGCTAGTTAAACCCACTGTACCACCTAGCCAGCACCAAATGACATAGTGGAGCATTTAGCAAGCTAAACCCCCAATTATATTTCTCAGGAGTTGGTGAAGACTTAAAGTAATTTATACCAAGGGGTGAATATTGTCATGTGACCAGAACCAGGACGCCACGTTAATGCTAATGTTGCTGGGTGTGTAAACAGGCAATTGCTACCACATTAGCCATAACGTCAACCATGCGAGTGGTGGCCTGCTCCGCTGTGGGGTGCCCAATAAGCATAACCTTTTTAATTTGACTACAGTCCCGTTTTACAAAAGAAAAGCACAAGAAGATTCATCAACGTCAGATATGGCTGTAGAGAAAATCTGTGCATTTACATTAATTCTTTACAGTTCAACTTTTGATTCGAGCACAGAATCACACTGACGTTTGCCAGTTAGATAACTTGGCGCTGTGGTTCTTGAGGTTTATAGTGCGATTATGTTACTTTTCAAAGACGACTTAATCTTCCTTCCACAAATTAAATGGTGAGTTCATTAGCAATAAAACAAATCACTTCTCTATTCAATACACTGTGGGGTTTTGCTTCTAGAGCCTCACTTTTTGTTTTGACCAGACGCGTTAGCTTATGGCTGCTAAATTCTGCTATCGTTAGAAAACTTCAGATGGTTATTGCTGTGTACGGTGCAATTTTGCTTACTTTTTGACTTTTACCAATCCTAAACTGTGGTTTAGCATGACACAGATAAATACTTCAGTGGTTTTATCTCGGAAGTAAAACAAGGGGTGAACACAGCCTGCTAATGTGTGTGCTGTAATTACCGTTTGGTGCTCACAGGGACCTTGTTCAGCAAAAGTTACATAGTCTCACTTTAACGAATGAGATCATCATCTACCAGCCCTCTGGAGTTAAAAATCAATTTAAAATGTTTGTGGGTTTGCAGGTCATTTCAGTACATGGGAGACCCGGTGGGAAACATTTCCAAAAGGAACATTCAGCATTTTTAGTAGATGATTAGTTTTATTGGGTAGATATGCCTTTTTATTTCCACATGAAGGCCTTCTTCGGGCTGATGTGAATTCATGTGAATAACGTGCACATTTCTACACTATTGTTAAAAAAAGCATATATTGTAGGCCCATAATGCTCTTCAATTTTCTCATACGTATCACCGTTACAGTACATCCCATATTATTATAATGGTTCCACCACATCTTACATAATTGCTCAGATAATTGACAGAAACATAGGTTAACAGCACCCCAAGTTTGTTAACATTGTATTTCTTTGGCTCATTGTTCAGTCTTGTAATGGTCAATGATTTTCTTTGGTGGGTTTTTATATTACTCTATTTGTCTCGGCTTTGCCCTGTTAGTTTGATGCTTCAGTGACCTAATTCTTCAGCGGGGGGGATCAATAAAATTTCATCTTAAATGAAAAATGCCCCCACAGACACTCAGTGTTTACGGTGTTTATTATGAGGAGGTGCATTTTTTTTTTTGAAGTAATAATTTATCTTCAGCCTCCCTTCTCTAGTTCAACTCCAGGCACTTATTTCCTT
Source organism: Gadopsis marmoratus (assembly GCA_036023855.1). Taxonomy (NCBI): domain Eukaryota; kingdom Metazoa; phylum Chordata; class Actinopteri; order Centrarchiformes; family Percichthyidae; genus Gadopsis; species Gadopsis marmoratus. The sequence continues at coordinate 15,671 of JAVQJF010119118.1, forward strand.
CATTTACCAGAATGCCTTTTGACAGCTTTCAGAGAAGTGTGTAGTTGGTTGAGTTCATTTCTTTATCCTCCATGATTATTATGGCATTATAGCAAGCAGAGTCAAACCAGGGATTAAGGGATTAAGGATAAAGTCGTGGCTCCAGCTGAAGCAAAGCGTTTACCGTTATAGAATAAGTTATAGAAACAGCCCCCTTATTGACCATTTGAACTCTGGTGTCTTTTCATATTCATTTGGATAACTGGGGCCAGTTATCAGACCTGCGAGCATGAAACTCATATTCAAAGATCGACACAACCAGCATACAAGAACAATACATATGCAGTTAAGTGAGACAACCACAAATCAAGACAACTTGAAATCTCCAAGGGGAATTAAAGCATCTCGATTGATTGCAGTTTTCATATTATTACATTTAAAAGGTCCATAGTACCCGAGACTAGTGCGTACATACAGTACAGGACATCTAAAGTTACCTAATTGCTGGATCGTCCATCCAACTTTGTGATATAGAGAGCAGTGATGCGTGCAAACTTTGCCATTAGTAATTATGTGTGTGATAATCAGGATTTCACTGCTTAAGTAATGATGGGGCAGCGTGACAGTACAGAATATCTTTGTAATCAAGTACATAATATAAAAATTGACTGTATTCAGTAGTTTCAGTTTGCCTTTTTAAGCAGAAGTGATTTGGGGTAAAGTTTCATCGACAAGATGCTCAGATTGATGTAAAGAATACCATGTCATCAATCAAGTCTATGATTGGAAAGATATCTGGACAGCTTCAAAGGTAGACTGAACATGGGTACGTGTCTGGATTGAAGTGGAACTGTCGACAAGTAAAGTTGTGTTATCTGCATAAAAGCTGACTGGGAAGAAATACTTTATTTGCCAATAATGTAAATTAGAACTTAGCCATTTACTCGATTAATCAATTAGCTGACTGACAGAAAAGTAATCTGCATCAATTTTCAAAAATCAGTACATCATTTTAAGGTCGAAACTGCCAAACATTCACGTCACGGGCGGGTGGATGAGGTGTGGAGGGACCCAAACGCACACAGCCAGTCAGCATCATTTCTTTTAATGAAGGAATAACAAAAAGGGAAGTCCGCCAGGGAACAAAAGTAGAATCCAACACGTAGAGACGGCGCACACACAGACATGGAACTCACAAGCCGCGACAGACGTCTCACACACTGACCGCACGGACACTAACCACTCTAACGTTGACTACGACGCCACAAGGAAACGAGCAACTGAACACACTTAAATACACAGGACGTTAACGATGGGATGGACCACAGGTGAACACAAGGGAACAGGTGGAGACACTTAACGATCAGGGAGACACGAGGGGGGGCAGAGACAGGACACAACGCAGACACGAGAGACCAAAAGCAGGAAATACA